>CAJJDN010000034.1:3735-231729 GCA_905182985.1 Paramecium sonneborni | reverse complement strand
AAAAAAAAAAAAATATGATTTAAAATAATCTAAAAATTAAAATATCCAATCCCTACTGCTTTTATAAAATATCTCTGTATAGAATGAAAAATAAGATAAATTCTTTATATTATAATTCAGATAAAAATTTTAAATTATCGATATTATCAAATAATAACAGAGAGTCATACAAAATATTTTCTTTTGTTAGGGGCAACTTAAAACACTTTTGGAAGTTTACATACACTTGTTTTTTGATTTGGTTCTGGACTAAAGAAAGTAAATAACATTTTATTATCTTTGCTCTCTCCCTCTCTTGTGTAAATAGGTTTTTAAATTTTAATGATTTATTTCTTATCGTTATTTCGAACATTATTTAAAGTATTTACTCTGCTTGATCGTATTGGTTCCAATTCTTCTATTTATTATAATCTATTAATGATTAAATCTTGCACAGAGCTTTTATGAATCAACTTTTAATTTTCTTCTAAAAGTTCTTTAATTTTTGCTTAATATTGTGCATCAGATTAATTAGGTAAATCTATTAAATATTTTAATGAATAATACTTGAGTTTGATAGTGCAGATGAAGTCCAAATCTATGGTGATTTAGGTGACAATTATCTAGAAGGAGTTTGAATTGTTGATTCAGTTGAGTAAATACTTTAAGTTTTTACATTCTTTAATTAAAATTAGTTTTTATGTCTCATTAAGATGTTGATTGTAGAAGTAGATGTCTTCTTTAATCTTGAATTATTTTTATATACAAAACACAAATATTGAAATTAAAATATCTCAATTAATTAAATACAATGATCAAATTAAATATCTTTTTTTGTTGGAAGATATCTAAAATTCTTTATAAGTCTTCCACATTTGAAACTAACAAAATGAATCATACTAAAATGTTAAAAAGTTAATTAGAAAAGACTATCATTTAATAAATCATAGAACTCTAAATTTTATAAAATTTTAAAATGGAAATTTAATCTAACATATTTTATCATACTTTTTGTTGTTGCTTTATTTAGAACAATAAACTTTATTTAAGTAATTAATTCTTTCCTTTTTGATTATCTTCAATTAATTAATACATCTTTTGTTTTGATAAATATATCTTTTGAATTGAACATTCTGATAGATTAATTATTAAATAAGTTATTTGTAATTTATACAATTTTATATGTTTAGATGCTTCTCTTAATCTTAAGTTAATTTTTCAAATAATATTGGCTTTCTTTATGTTTAATTCAAGTCTAAACAATTTTGAATGATTTTATAGTAGATCTATTCTAAATTTAATTAATTGAATTCACTTATCTTATTTTTTAAGTAGTTATTCTGTTTAAATAATTATTTTAATTAGTTCTCTCTAATAAAGATTAAAAGGTATCAGTATTTTGGTACTAAATGATATTTTAATTTGTTATTAGGTTTATCATCAAGAGGTAAATGTAATTAATTTATGAGATAACATTATCAGGAAATCAGATGATTTAAAATAAATTAAAATCTAGTCTTTTATAAATTAACTGTAATTGAAATATAAAAGTTAAAGATAGAATTGATTATAATAGAATTGTATAAAGATTTCTAAAGTTGATTTGATAACTACTATTATATTATATTAATATAATTTATTATAAAGGAGAGTAAATTAAGTTTATAATGTTTAATAGTTATCAATACGATAAATAATTGGCATTTACAAAAGAGATAGATAAAATTAAAAAAGATTACTTAAAGTAAAGAGAGAATCGTAAAGGTATTGAAAAAAATTGAATTAGACCTTAATCAAAGATTATCAAAAAATTATAAGAAAAGAATAGAAAATTTTGTGATAAATATGTTGGAGAACCCAATTGTTTGTAATGAATACAAACCACCTGAGGCATATTAATTTAGAGAAGAAGATCCTACAAAAAATTTAGGAGATCCACAAATATATGTTAAAGGATTTAAGCATGAAAAAGATAGAATATAAGAAGCTTAAGAGAAGAATAATAATTTAGATTTCTTACCAAATTTAAAAGTAGGAAAATATTGCTTTAGAGAAAGAGACCCTTCAAAAGACATAAAAAGAGATGTTTTTAGATATAGAGATAAAACTGCTTTAGCAAGAATTGAATAATTTTTGAAAGATCATACATAATCTTAAGTAGAAAATATGAAACTTGATCATAAAAAGATTTTAAATTTAGAACACTTTTCTGAGGGAATGTCTTCATTAGAAAGAAAAGCATATTTATCAAGATTAATAGCAAAGAATTTACTACCATCATTACATAATAAGACTCATTTTTAAGCTGCACAAACCATGTATAATAATTTACCATGTAAAAATTAATAATAATATTTAAGTAACTCTAATGGAACATGCAAGATCTCTACCTTAAGTACATACATAAGAGGATAGCAGAAGGAAACCTCCTACATCTTAAGAAAAATAAAAAACAATATCAGTTGAAGCTTAAAATAAGTAAGACGATAATGGTAATTAACCAAAATAAGGTAATGAAACAGAAACATTCAATCCTGTTGAAACTTCTAAATAAATTTTAAAGAGATGCAATATAATTAAAGAAAGAAATGTAAAAGTAAAAAAAATACGTTTATTTAATAGGCTCCTGTTGTTCACTCTGGATCTGGACATTTAATTTCTACTCTTGATAAATCTATTTCAGAAATATATAAAGAACTTTATAAAGTTGAAATTGGATAATCCAAATTGCGATGAAAATAATTTTTATATATAATAAGAATATATAATTTTATATGTGGGAAATCAAAATAAAGAGAGAAAAAAGTTTACCTGAACCAGTTGGCTACAAAAAAGCATTTGATGATTGTCAAGGATAAGAATTGAGGGAAGATTTAGAAAAAGTAATTTAAATACAATAAACATTTAGAAAGCTATGGCTATAGCAAAGGGAGGATTTGGAAATATATTTATGATAATGTTCACATTATATATGACAGGAAATATGATGAATATATTTACAATTGTGATTATAGGATAATTTTTATGGCAAGCTATTTCAACTATTGCAAAAATGGATTAAGCATTTTCATTATTAGAGAATAGAGGAATTTCTTTATTTTTTTATAAATTGATTTATTTATCTGCAGGATTATTACAATTGGGTGTTGTGCTTTATAAATTATATAATATTGGTTTGCTTCCATTAAATAGTGCTGATTGGATTGATTTAGTTCCTTTACATCATGTAAATATCATTTTCATTAATTATTTAGTAAGAAGAGATTGTTGTACCATATAGCTATAATTGATTTTAAGTTAATACACATTTATACGATTAAAAATGTATTTGTTATGTTATAGTTTTATAAAATTTCTTATTCGAAAGTTTGGTATGAATTTCTAAAACTTAAATGAGTACATTCAATTCAACTCTATAATAAATGGTATCTAAANATCAAGATTAATAGCAAAGAATTTACTACCATCATTACATAATAAGACTCATTTTTAAGCTGCACAAACCATGTATAATAATTTACCATGTAAAAATTAATAATAATATTTAAGTAACTCTAATGGAACATGCAAGATCTCTACCTTAAGTACATACATAAGAGGATAGCAGAAGGAAACCTCCTACATCTTAAGAAAAATAAAAAACAATATCAGTTGAAGCTTAAAATAAGTAAGACGATAATGGTAATTAACCAAAATAAGGTAATGAAACAGAAACATTCAATCCTGTTGAAACTTCTAAATAAATTTTAAAGAGATGCAATATAATTAAAGAAAGAAATGTAAAAGTAAAAAAAATACGTTTATTTAATAGGCTCCTGTTGTTCACTCTGGATCTGGACATTTAATTTCTACTCTTGATAAATCTATTTCAGAAATATATAAAGAACTTTATAAAGTTGAAATTGGATAATCCAAATTGCGATGAAAATAATTTTTATATATAATAAGAATATATAATTTTATATGTGGGAAATCAAAATAAAGAGAGAAAAAAGTTTACCTGAACCAGTTGGCTACAAAAAAGCATTTGATGATTGTCAAGGATAAGAATTGAGGGAAGATTTAGAAAAAGTAATTTAAATACAATAAACATTTAGAAAGCTATGGCTATAGCAAAGGGAGGATTTGGAAATATATTTATGATAATGTTCACATTATATATGACAGGAAATATGATGAATATATTTACAATTGTGATTATAGGATAATTTTTATGGCAAGCTATTTCAACTATTGCAAAAATGGATTAAGCATTTTCATTATTAGAGAATAGAGGAATTTCTTTATTTTTTTATAAATTGATTTATTTATCTGCAGGATTATTACAATTGGGTGTTGTGCTTTATAAATTATATAATATTGGTTTGCTTCCATTAAATAGTGCTGATTGGATTGATTTAGTTCCTTTACATCATGTAAATATCATTTTCATTAATTATTTAGTAAGAAGAGATTGTTGTACCATATAGCTATAATTGATTTTAAGTTAATACACATTTATACGATTAAAAATGTATTTGTTATGTTATAGTTTTATAAAATTTCTTATTCGAAAGTTTGGTATGAATTTCTAAAACTTAAATGAGTACATTCAATTCAACTCTATAATAAATGGTATCTAAATATTATGTGATAAAAATTTCAAATGTCTTTTATTAACAACTAAAAAAATAGAGTTATAATTTATAAAAATAGTATAATTTAAATTAAAGTCAAATATATTCTCTAAAAATCAGAGCTTCTAAAATAAATTATCAATCTCTATTTATTTTTCTACTTTATTTTATTGTATATCCAAAATGATTAAAATAAAATATTTAATTACTTATTAAAAGTGTTTTCTATTTCAATAATTATCTAAAAAAATAAGTTTAAATAGGAATCTAAAATATGCTTATACCTTCTGTCATTTCAATTACTGTTTTTGGAATACTATTATTGAACAAAATAATCTATTATTTTTTATTCTAAAAAAAAGAATAATAATTCTATCAATCAAGATCAAACCAAGATATAAAGAATCTGTAAATAAATTTCATTTAAACAAAGTTCAATATAGATTTAAAATTAATATTAACAAACTTCTAAAATCGAAGATGAAATAAAAAAAGAAAATATTAATAAAACTGAAGAAATGAAAGTAATATTTAAATCTTATAATAAAAGGAATCTAAGATGATTACAGAACAAAATAACTAATTTTCAATAAATTAAGGAAAATCTATTTAGAATTCAGTAAGTAACTCATTAAATTCATCATATATAAGTGGAAATGAGGAAGGTAAGTCTAAAATTAAATGCAGATTGAGTGATTCTGTAAATAATAATTAAGAAACTTAACAAAATGACAAAATAGAATAATAATCAATTTAAAAATAAATATGGCATATCATAAGAAATTCGGATAAAAATTAAAATTTAGAACTATTTTTGACTGGTTTTGTATTCATGCAAGCTTTAGTGAGTAGGATTTATATTAAAAACACTTTTTAAAAAATTGAATTTCCTCAAATATTTTATTTAAGTTTGATAAATGCTTGTGTAAATGTGTTATTTTATAATATATTTTATGGATTGCTTATAAAGATATTTTAGATGAGGTAATTAGATACATTTTGGTCAAAATTAGTATTGAGTTTATATCATCTAGGAATGCCATTTTTTATTTATAGCGAATTGGATAATTATATCTAATTAGATTTTATAACAATATTGTTTGCAATATTTTATGGTTCATTTTTGCAAATACTTATTTAAAGAAATTTGGGTTTTTTTCCTCTGCTTTTAACAAGGATATAATTTTGAATGATATTTAAATATATTATATAATAATATTTATGATTGCTAACTTTATAATTTTAGTATATTTAGCATCATGGACATTATTTATTCTTTTGATGATATTAATAGGGTATCGATTGGATAAATCATATAAATTAGCATCAATATCTCCTTAACCTAATAATAAAAATCCAGCAGACACAACTTTTGCTATTCAACCAATTACATCTAAAATATAAAGTTAAACTAGAACATAATAGTTAACAAGATTTGAAAACAATGAGTTGGAGGATTTTTTTAATAATCCTGCAGATAATTCACCAAATTAAAATCAAGAGGATTAATTCTATGGTAATGGGGAGAGAAATATAACAGAATAAAATTCTCCAATTCGTTTAACAGTTGATTAAAATTAAGTGTCTTCTCCAAGAATAAACAGAACACCTCAAAGATCTAATACTTTAAGAAAGACAATTTTGAGAAAACCAACAATAGGTACATATGAAGGATTAGAAACTGTATAAACTACAAATAGAAGAAGTTTAAAGACAAGTGGAAAATAATAATCATAAATTTAAAGTGATAGAAGTAGCGCAGGGGATTTTACACCAAAATCGACAAATTAAAAATAATAATAATATAATTAACCTAAAACTTCTTAATTTAGTATTTTTGGAAAGATTGAAGCAATAAAAATTGATCCAAATTATTAAATACCTAAACCTGAAAATGATTTTTATGTATAAATTAAAATAAAAATAGAAATGTCATTAATTTAGTAAAATCTTTTATTCCCATAAAGAAGGGATTTCCAGAATATTTATGATCTTAACAATATATTTTCGATAATTGATTTGTTTGGATATATCAGGATTGCTTATACAGTATTTATCAAATCTTAATTTATGGATTATTGTTGGAATAACAACAAGCATAAGTTTAGTATTAAAAATAAGTGATTATTATGTAATCAAAGGAATTGTTCATCATTATGGAAAGTTAAAATATATTTTAATTTTTTTATGGATATCAAGCATTGGAATAATAGTTTGGCTATTAGTTTTTTTAAGTTTTGATAATTTATAATGGTTTGTTCAATATCTACCAAGTTTACTATTAGATTTAATAGTGATTGATCCATTAAAGTACTTTATGATAAAATATTGTTTGTAAGAACCAAAGAAAATCAGAGAACCTAAATCAAAGGTAGATGTTCTAAAAGTAATGCAATAAATTAAATGATTGTATTCATATTATTCGTATCGTAACTGTGTATAATTATAGATAATATATGTGAAGATAGTAGTTTATAGATAAAGTCTAAAGAGTATTTGTTATTATTATATCTAAATACAATACATCCTTATAAAGACTTGTCCATAAAGCTATTTACCAAAGTTAATGCTAATAATTTAGGATTTGTTTAAAATATTATTAATTCATATATCACCATTTCATCTTCTCCAAGATCTATAAATGTTAGATGATAATTACTTTTGAATAGGACCTCTACTTATCTTAAGAATTCCACTAGTTTATCTGTCATCGTTATTTTTATTATTCTATCCAACTAATTTAGCTGATAGTCTTCTCAACTTTTGAAAATAATTAAGAATACTTACACTTTTATCATCTCCATTAACATTAACAACCTCTCCATCAACTTTTGAAACAAATAACTCAGAATTATCTTATTTAAAGAATCTGATCAAACCAATTCCTTCAGGCTATAAATATATATTTAAATATAAATTACCTTGACATTTCCAAAATTATCTCTCTCTAATTTACACATCTCCATCGGTCCATATTATGAACAAAATTCCTATATTATTTAAATTAAGATATTTACTCTTAATCCTGTTTCTGTTTAATGTGGATCCAATCCTCTTACAATTACATTTGGTCTAGGTCCTTTAGATATAACTTCTCTATCTCTTTCTCTTTCTCTCTCTCTATTATTTGATCTCTATTCTTCTCTATTTCTAACTCTCTCTATATCTCTCTCTCTTTCCCTATCTCTATCTCTCACTCTATCTCTTCCTCTTTCTCTATTCTATTATCTTGGTCTATTTTAGATTCTATTTATTCTCTATCTTCTAACTTATCCAGTTGGTATTCTTCTAAATCTATTTTATCTTTATTATCCCTGTAATCTTTTCAAAAACATGTACTTGCTATTATTATTATCTTTATTGTATTTTTCTTTAATTCCATACAGGTCTTCTACCTCTATTTGATTAAAATCTATCTCCTCTTCTTCCTCTTCTATTGAATTAGTTATTATTTCTATTTCTATTCCCTTTCTATCCTTTTTCAAGATTCACATATTCCAACTCACTCATTTTATATTTAATTAATAATTTCTGCCTATATATTTCAACACACATTTATAATTAGAAATCATCAATCATCATCAGTATAAAAATCCAATTTTGAATTTGTAAATTTTAAAGATTATAACCAATAAGAGAAATGTTAAATAACATAAACAGCATTTTTTAATTTTTCAGCACTGCTACCAAATAATTTAAAATTCTTTTCTATTGTTTCTAACCCTTTATAAGACTATGGTAAAAATTATAAAATAAATTCATTTGCAATTAATAGCATATGTTCTCCATTTTACACATCACAAAACTCTTAATTTTATGTTACCTCTATTTTATATTTTAGATATATAACCTTCTTTAATATCCAATTACTTATTATTATCACCATTCTTCATTTCTTAATAATAATTTTATATTGCTTGATAACCAAAGGAATTCAAACATTATTAATAAAAAATTATGAATATAACTATCTTGTCAAATAAATATTATAATTACTTCTTTATATCCTTCAATAGATAACTTTGGACCAATCTATGTTAAAAAATATGCTAAAATTTTAGTTATATTTGTTTTTCTTAAAGCTTTATCCTTATCAAATGGTTCATTAGCAAGTAGATCAATAACTTGAGTTTTAATCTTTTATATAAAATATGTAATAATCTACTTTTTCATTTGTAAGATCTTTTATTTAATCATATATTCCCTAATACTCAGTACAATTTGAAAAAACAGTACATGGAAAATTTTAAAGAAGAAACATTTAAGTCTCTATTTCATTTTAAAATTTTTCAGTTTATCTAAAATTTCCTAAACTGTCTAAAAATGTTAAAAGTTCTTCTATAGTTTCCTCTGGCTCATTTTCACTTTCAGATTCTCCATCATCTGATTTAGCACTTTTTTTATCTTAATCTTCTTGCTTTTTACTATATTGGATATAAATACTCTTCTTGGTCTACCTCTTCCTGGTCTTTAATTTGCATTATTAGGTAATTAAGTTCCTTCAGGAACTTATGAATCATGTTTCTATCTTTGTTATATAAAAATTTAATACTTTAAATGAGTATATAAAGCAGCATAACTAAGATAGCTTTTACCACAACCACAAGTAAAATTTCTATTATCTGAATCATTTCTTTTTCTTCTTAATCTTGCCTAAACGGAATTCTCTTCTCGGTTGCCTGAATTTTATTAATCCATTATTTAATTTATATATTAAAATAAAATATTCATTATATATAAAATAGTTACAAAAATACAAATCATAAATTTCTTTTTCTAGTTCAATAAATTCACCAACCACACAAACAATAACTAAATTTTACTTACAATCTAAATTCCACAAAAAATAAAATTATTGATTCAAATTATTTTGAATTTTTTTTTTACATAACTTTGGCGAAAATTCATAAAAAATACAGGAAGTTAAAAATAAATCAATTTACAAGCAATTTTTCCTAATAATTTACACACATTCTTCAACTCCTGAAAAATTAAAAAAACTATTACGATTCTGGAAAATTGAAAGGCTAATATATGATTAATTAAAAGATAATAAATACTTATCAACCATCCAATTTGATTTCTAAAATATTAAGAAAGCCAAGATAAAATTTTTTTCAACTTTATATCAAAAATTCTAAAAATATATTATTAATTACATCATTCATTTTTAGTATACTACAAAATTTCATAAAATAATCATCATATTTATAACAATGAAAATTCATTTATATTTGAAGATATTCGATCTTATTATTAATAAGTAACTTCTTTAAGATTTATTCTTAGGTTCCCACATCAAATTTCATTAAGGGATTCCTATAAAAAAAATTGTTCTCAAAATTAAAATTGTTAAAATAACTCATAAGATTATGGCTATATATGGCTAAATTAATTGATATATTTTACTATTTCAAGAATTCCTAACTTTATATCATATTTTTCACTACATATATAGACGTCATATGAATTGAAAGTTTTTGTTCTTTTTTTTTACCAAAAAGATGATTGTTTATTAGATTACATAAAACTCTTTTCTAATATTGATTTCCACTTTAGAATATGAAATAAAAACAACCTTAATTAATCAGAAAGAATTTAATTTATTGAATTTCTATTCCATTAATCTATTGAAAATGATGCTTTTACTTCATAAAAAGCACCTCTTGAGGTTTATTTTATAATAATTCCTTTCCTTTTAGAAGGAATTAGATTTTTAATTATATTGAAATTTATAAAGATTATTGTCTAGGTACTTATAAATTTGTATTGTGTAATGAAAATTTATGTTTTAGAAGCAATTGCTTTATGTATATAAACTAATAGCATTTGAATTTAAAAATTCACTTTTGAAGATGACTAAACCTATATTAAAGATTACTCTACTTAATCAATATAATTATTAAATAAAAAAGTCAAAATCTTTTTTCGGCTAATGCTTATTACCTCCAACTTTCGCTGAATTCATTAATATTAGCCATAAATTCATCTTAATAACCAATTGGTGCTTTTTTAGGATCCTTTAATGGATTTAAATTTAAAGCTAATCCTACTACTTTTTTTTCATTCTTTATAATAGATTGTGGATCAACTAAAATTATAAATTATATGAATACCAAATGGAATAGAATCATCAGAGCTATATTTTTAGGATTCATCTATAAATTCAGATTACTCCTATTTCAATTTGCATGTTTCAACATTATCTTAACATTTTTTCAACATTTTTCGAGGATCAACTCCATGAGATCTAAGTGTATTCATTATTGAAATAAAGTTTTCTTCATTTTTAATTTTGATTTATTTCTGTTAATCTTCAATAACAGATTTGAATTTATCAAACTGAGAATTCATTTCTTAAATTTGGGATTTCAAAGAATTATTTTATCGAAGAAGAGATTCTATTTCTTTTTTTTAGGATTGTATATCGTTTCGAATAGATTATGCTAAGATAATAAAAAGTTTTTTTAAATCTGAAAAAATTGAGATTTTTAAGGATTACTCTTTGATTTCCATTTTATCAAGCAATTCTTAAAATGAGCTAAGTGAAACTTGATTCTTGAGATTTTAACATTCAGCAAATAAAAAGTTTTCAAGTATTTTAAACATAGGTTTAGGGGAAAGCTCTTTTTCAGGAACTATGAATGATGAAGCCTCTTAACAAGTGTTGTATTTTTAAACTTTTTAATTAATCTTTTCACTAACTTTTTCTTTAAGAGTACTAATTAAATAACTAGTAGAGATGTTAGAATGTGATCCTCTTAAAACTGTGAAAGTAATTACATACATATACTTTCATCTAATAATTTTTATTTAATATCTGCTCCTGCTTTGGATTAAAGTCGTTGATGTAAATTTGAGTTATAGTTACATGATTTATTTAACTTTTATTTGCTTGTCAAATTCAAAAGATCCTTGTTAGATGTTTAATGGCTATTAGGATGAGAGTACATCTCTCTAGAATAATCATTTGGAGTTTACTTTTTGTTAACATATTAGACTTACATTTTTACGTTATCGGTAGATTTTGGAAATCAATTAATCCATATGAGGAGTTCTATTCATTTTATTTTTTATATTTTATTAATTTTATGTTAACTAGCTCAATATATTCATCACCAAATACTTAAAAATACAGAAGTTCTTCTATGATGATGTCCTAAATTTATGGAACATCAGGTAGAGTATTAAAATGAACATTTAGTATCTCCAAATAAATCTAGAGTGATTTAATTGAGCGAAAAATTATCTTAATTATCGATAGATGAAGATAGAACATTGAAAAAGGAAATATATGAAGAAAAATTGAATTCAATAAATTAAAAGGCTCAAAAAGCATATTAAAATGACTTTAGTAGACTGCAAACATTATAAGAGCAATTAAATAAAATTGAAGAAACGTTAAGAAATGATTAAATTATCAGAAATGTAAAATAAATAAAATTTATTATTAGACAAATTCTGAAAACTTTTTAAAAAATAGTTTAAAAGAATAAGAAAAGAATGTTTAATAAAGTGTTTAAAAAGATAAAATTCATCGTAAGACATTTGAGATGAGATTAAAAAAATTGATAGATGAATAATGCTATAAAATGAGATTAGAATTGAGTAAATAAAATTAGAATAGAAATGAGAATCAATAATAATATAGAAATGAGATAGAACATAAAATTGAGAGTTTAAGTTAGGATGTAAGAAATGAAAAGAGAGAGAGGTATAATAAATATAATAAAATTGTAGAGAATCGATTTATTAAGAGTTTGTAAGAAGAATGGGAGAGCAAGTATTTTAAGTATCAGAAACTTTAAATTAAGAAAAAAAGTAAAGATAAGAATCACAGAACTAGATGGAATAAATGATATAAGAGATAAGCAATATTCTAAATCTGTAATTGGCAGAAGAAAAAATTTAAAGAGATGAGACTGAAAGAACAATGATTAGACTTTTAAATGAAACATGTAATCGGGTGGAGAATTCCCTGAGAAAATGATATTTAATTATATAAATTTGTTTAAAATCATTATGATTGACTAATTATATCAATAATCATCTTCATCAATTTCGTTTTCTTTCTCTTCTTATTCAATGACACGTTATTTCAAAATATAAAACAATCTGTCTTCTCCTTTTTTATCCTCTTCTCCTATTATTTACTAATTTCTTCTAAATCTATAATCTCATACTATCATACATACCCTCTTAATGATATAATAGGATTTGATTCGCAATCAGTTTAATATGCTCTTTTAGATTTTTTTTAATTTTTTATTAACTCTTAGAAATATTTTTGATCAATTTCAGAAACAACACTATAATCAGGTGATCTAGGAATGTTTTCTTCTGTATTGTCTAATGAATCATCAAATTACTTGTTTATTTTTTTATTTAATTTCTTTTAGCTTTTTCTCTATTAAATTAAACTATTCATACCAAATCTTATATAACATCCACATATTGAGGATTATTTTCATCCAAATTTTTTTAACTTGATGCTTTTTTTTTTATTTTTTTTTCTGCCTTTTCAGGTTCAGATTATTTTTCCTCTTTTTATTCTTTATTTAAAAGGTATAAACAAGAAAGTAGACTAATGCCAAACAATATTTAAGGAGTTGATTGTTTAATAATTGAAAAAGACGATGATATTTTGTGCTGAAAAACTTATATTAATGTTTGCATTTTATTATTAATTATTAAAATATGCTATCAATTTCTCAAACATAAAAATCATTATAAGTTCACTCATAAAAGCTATTACATAGATAAAACTTATATTCTAGAAATAGAACTCTTGATAATGTTGAAGCAAATAAATTAAGAGCTAAATATATCATTCATGATAAAGAAAGTTTGTATGAAGAAATTTAGAAATTAAAATAAGAGAACAATTAATTGAAATTAACACTGAGATAGTTTTAATCATAAATTTAATATTTTAAAAGAGAAGTGTAATCAATATCAAAGGATGAAGGAACACCAACTAAAAGTTACTCTAGATTAAAATAAGGCTATTTAGAAAAGATTTCTAAACTCGAAGTATTTTTGTTTTCTTAAATTTTAGGATGAAAATATCAAATTACAACAATAATTAGCAGAGTAATAATAATATATAGGATAACTATAAAGTCCATTAAATAAAAATAATGTTGAAAATCTATGTATGTCTCTAAGTGAAGATAATATGAAACTGAATCAATTGATTTAATAACAAGAGTAATCAGTTAATTAAGCCTAAGTATAAAAATGAATGAAATTTAGACTTAATTCAATAAGATGAATGTAAAATATAATGCAATTTTGAATAAGTATAAATAGTTGAAAAACTTGAATGCTTAATTACTTCTAGAAATAGCAGAATTAAAGAAAAAGGATACATTGTTTCTTGAAAGACCTTAATAGAAAGACAATAAAAAGGTTGAGGAATAGTTATAATTAGATTTTGATCAAGCTCTTGTTGATTTAAGAAATGAGAGATAAAAAAACAAATACTTAGAAAACACGATGTAGAAATTGTAAGCCGAAAATTAAGAGTAAATTGATAATCTCGAAAAAAAATTAACTGATCAAAAGAGATAATATGAAACATTATAAAGAGAATATGATTTAGAAAAAATTTAAAAATATTAATCAAAAAGAACAATAATCATAAAAAATAATGGACCATAATAGCCAGAAGAATAAGTATAATAACAAGAAGAAAATGAATTATAAAAGAAGAAAATAATAAGTGTTGATAAAAATGAGATTATGACAATAGCTAGATAAGTTAAATTGAATCTAATAGGATTAAAGATATCACTCTAATAAGTAGAGCAATATCTATTAACTCATGAAACCTTAAATTAACATCAATTAAAATAGAACTTGTCTAATAGAATATTTGGTCTCTAATCTCTAGAATAAATAGAAATGGCAGCCATTTATTTAGCAGACGTTGAAAATGAAACAGAAACAACTACAAGTGCTAGAGTCAAAAGTATTTTTAAAACCTTAATGGAAAATTACTAAATATTGACATCTTCACAATTAAATAATATTAACTAATAAATCATGAAGAAAAAAAATGAAATTTCAGATATATTAATAAAGAAATATCCAGAAACATATACAAATGGATATTTAAGTATAGATGTAATTATTTTAATAAAAATATTTTTAGATTTATCTAGAGGTTTTATAATAGGTGGAAATTACATTAAATAAATTAGAAATCGATCATTTCTATGCTCTTATTACTAAATAAAATAGACAACAAAAAATTTTGCTTTAATAAATTCATAGTCCTTTTGATGTTAATTAGGTTGAAGAAGAAGCAGACCAAGATGATTAAAATCAAATAAATGATTTTAATAATGATCCATCAAAAAATGAAGGATTATCTATTAGTGGGGTTCATAATAGATAAGTACAATAATTAGTCATGTTAAATGAAAATGAAGAAGAAATAAAGAAAAAAAATAGTTTAATTCAATAAGAAATGAAAAATAGCCAAGATTACGTAGAGAACGATAGAGATCAAAATTTGGAGTTATCAAATATGGAAGAACAATAACCAAAAGATGACAAAAATCTTATTTAAGTTATACATAATGGGGATCCAGATTAGAAGATGAATGATTCGTAAGAATTAGGAAAATAAAGTTAACCTGATTTATAATAATTTTGAATTTAAATAATGGATAATCGATCAGAGAAAGAAATACAAACAAACTTATTGATCGATTCAAAAAACAACATGATAGATTGATTAAATTATACAATATAAACCAAGTTCTTAACAGCCAACCTCTTATTTTATAGAAATACCTACACATGCTTAAATTATTGATCAATTCTTTCCTTATTTAGTGAAGAATCTTCAAGAGATTTACATAAATAAAGGATCTGTCTTGAGTATATAAGAAGATTATTAAAAACTTTGAAGACCAAGTCCAAAAATTAGAAAAAAAAAAATATAAAAGATTAAGGATACTAAAACCAAAATTGAATTTAAAAGTTTATTTTATCAGATCACCTTCAAAGACTATACGAAAAAAAGCTACAACTTAGACATTTATAAATAAAAGCTTTAGAATAATTAAATAAAATGTTTCTAAATAAATTTAATAAATCTTTTTTTAGTAAAAAAGAAGTCAAAGATCAATTTAGAGAAATATTTAAAGTCATAAATAACAAAATTCAAATTTGCTTCTTTTAGAGAATAATTATATTGTTGGAAAATATATTTTGTATTACGACGATTAGAAATAATTAAGAATAATAAAATATATAACTTACAGATAAAATTTAAATAAAATCTAATAGTGATGAATAAATAAAATATTTTGAATAACTTAAATAAGATGTAATTAGTATCAATAACATTAGATTGATATTGAAAGGAAAATAACATGCTTATTAATCATAATTAGATCAAACGAATAATAAAATCAAAACCATCAATTTTACGATGAGGATTTTCTCAATGTAACAAATATACAAATATAAAATAAATTGAATAAAGTTCATATTCATTAATAAAGTACCCATTAAAAGAAATAAGATCAAGTTACGAAAAAAGAAAAATTAAGGATTTAAGGAGATATCCATTCTTTAATCGAATGCATAAGAAATTTTGATAAAGAATTCGGCGCTGTTAATAACTACTTTTATTATTTATCTTTTAATAATTATTTATGAAAAAAAATGAATGATTCATTAAGGTAGTTTAAAAAATTTTAGGTAATTGTTTTAAACTCAAGCATTAAGTTTTGAAAAAATTCAAAATTAGTTGAAAGTCAGAGGATTTATTTTGAGCCTAAAAATTGAATCTTTTATATATTTGTTAGTGAAATTTTATTTTTCTAAATTTTTTATCTTCTCATAAATTAATAATTAAAAGGATACTAATTTTAAGTCTAAAAATAAAGAATTTCAATCAGTTTTTTAGAATAATAAAGAATAATATCAAAATTTGATTACAAAAGAATCCATTTTCAAAGATAATTTTTGACCTTCTTTTCAAAATAGTATTTAGGATTAAGAATTATAATACAAACTAGTTTTGTTTTAGTTTAAAATTATCTATACAATTAAAACTTAATTAAGAAAGAATATGTTTTTACAGATATATAAACATTAAGTGATTAAATGTATTTCTAGGAAATATTTATTTTTGAGTGTTTCTACCTAATAATTTTTCAATCAATACTCAATATTGTATTTTAAGAATCTATGATTCATTCTATGTTTGTGGCAATTAATTTAAATCTATATTAATTTTTACAATACAAATTGTTAGGAAATTTATTTATTACTCTCAATTCACAATTAATTATTCCCTTAGAGAAAATTTTGTTGATTTAAAAGTGTGTAGTTTTAGAATTAAAGACAAAGTCTAAATTTATTGAGTAAGCCGAGCATCAGCCTTCAGTTTATCAATAAAACTTAATAAAAGTTAAATTTGAAAGGTTTTAAAAAGAATGAAACTAAGGGCTTAATTAATATCTGTCAAATACAAACCTGTTATTAAAATTAAATAAAAATATTACATGTAAAAGTTAATTTTAAAAAAGGGTTCTTGGATACATTCCAATATGTTTAATTTATGTATCATAAACAGACAAATATTTTAATATATAAAATATAATAATAGTCGTCAACAGGTGATCATATTTATTTAACATTAATAACTATGTCATCCTGATTTAATTCGTTATGGTCTGAGAATGATAGTTGATTGTCTTTGTCTTTTTCAAGATTTGGAACAATAGTAGCTTATTCATTAATGCTTAATTTAGGAAATACTAAAATTTGATTTGGATGTCTGTAACAAGTAAATCTAATATAAAAATAACAAATACTATTTATTATAAGATTTGCCTTTTTCTTTTATTTAAACATGAATAAGAATTCGACCTATTTGATAGAGAACCTTTTATGGGTATTGTAATTAATATTTGAGTAATTTATCAGATTATGCATATAAAAGTGTTCCAAATTTGGAGTTGTTATCTTATAGAAGCAATTTAAATTTATTATTTTCTGATTTGATAACTTTGATAAAAGCATGATTTCTGGAGACTGAGATATCTTTCAATTTGATATCACAATCAGGGACTCTGCCAATTTTAATTTATGATTTATCAAGTAATTCCATGACTTAAATAATACCTTCTTTAGATTTATCATCAGATGTTATTTTCCATATCATATAAGGAACTACTGGCTTCTGTATTTACATGATGCAAAATATTTGACCTTAATAGGTGTAAGTACTTTGAAGTGTCATTTTACATATTTCACATTCCATTTTCTTCCAAATATATTAGATTGAAGACTATTGGTTTTTAATTTTAATTGATTACTGAATCCAAATTTATAGACAATTAAGATGGACATATTTCATAGAGCCAATACCTGAAAGAATAAATGATGATAATTACATTTACAAGGACTAAAAAGAGGGTTAGATATAGAACCACTCTTAGAGAAACAAATTCTGCATTAACTAGCTTCCAATTCTAAATCTTTGGACTGCAATTCATCTTCATTTTCTATTTATTCTTTTTACTATAAGACTGTATCAATTTCATATTTAATCTCTAGTAGCTATAACTTCATTCTTCCTAATTTAATCATATCTCCTTTCTAAAGTTCCCATTCCTTACTTAAGTAGATTAATTACATTTAATGATTCAAAATCAGGCCTATTACATAAAATAGCCCATACTCTTTATTCTTATTTTTGGCTCATTCCAGATAACATCATATATTCTTATTCACAATCTACTCTCAACAATTGGATCTGTTTATTTACATATTCCTGTTTTATATTTTTGAGAATTTTATACATTATCTGTCAACGCAATAATTTAATTATCAACCATAGAAAGGGTAGCTAATTAACTAACTCATAACTACCTGAGAAATCTAATTCTATATCCTTTTTTACTACTTAATTACTCTCAAAATCGAATAAATTATGGCTTTCCTTATTCCAAATAAACGCAGTTATACAAACTCTATCAAAACATTCATTCATTTATTTACTTATAGGGTACTATCTATACATTCTCATCCACTTTTTTTTTTGATGTGCAAATCCCCATTATAATATCGATAATTATTAATAATAATAAAAAATGTTATAATAATCACAATAAATTGATTACTTATATATTCCAACTAGTAAGAATTTATAATAATTACTAAAATAATCAACCTTTGGACTATAGGTAATATCTAAGCAACTCATTTAATCAAATCATAAAATAGGAATTATGAGTTTGCACTAACTAATAATGGCTTTTTTATAAAATTTGGACCTAGAAATACTAAATATTGTGATTTGTTAAATAATCTTTATATTCTAATTTATACAGATTAGTATTTTACAATTCAATCTCATGACAGATCGAAAGAATACTAAACTCCTAATTAGAAATAAACAAAGATTTGGATAGAGTATTTGACAAAGTTTTGTATTTTGAGAGGAGAAGTCTATAAAAGATTTAAGTTTGTCAACTAGATTAATAATGGAAATTTTTCAAAAGTATAACAATACTAAATTTTTTTTAGGGTTATTTAATAGAGGACAATAAGAATCATTAATTTGTTTGTAAATCATTTTAAAAGGCAGATCTATAAAAAATGGTTAAACTTAGAGATTCTGTGATTGGTGAAATATTACTTTTAAGATAAGTAAATCATCCAAATATTATTAAACTTTTTGAAATTCATGAAGATTCTAAAAACATCTATTTAATTTATGAATGGGCAAGAGGAGAATTATTCTAAGAATTTTAGAAAACAAAATCAAGCAAATCGGATTTTACTGAACAGCAAGTCAGTCACATTATGAGATAAATCTTTTTAGCCTTAAGTTATATTCATTCCTTAAATATTATTCATAGAGATATTAAATTGGAAAATATTTTACTTAAAGATCAAAGTTCTATATTTTAATTGCTGATTTTGGTTTAGCTGCAAAAAAACTACCAAAATTTGAATATAAAAAATATGGTACACCAGGCTATATAGCCCCTGAAGTATTAAATATGAAGGTCTATAATGAAAAAATTGATGTTTTTAGTGCTAGTGTTGTAGCTTATATATTATTAACATAAAAACCAGTATTTTCAGGGTCTACAATTAGTGCTATTTTAAATTATAATACAGCTGGAAAAATTGATTTTGAAAATTCAAAATTTATAAATCTAAGCAAAGATGCTCAATTCTTTTTAAGAAAAGTGTTATCATTATAAGAAGAACAACGACCCTCTGCATCTGATTGTTTAGAGTCCTCTTTTTTAAAAAATTAATTCTAAGTAAATGAAATTGGAATTCCAATAAAACCTAATTTAGATGTATCTTTTTTATTTGAAATTATTAGATAAGATTAAGTTATCTAGGTTCAAGTGTTTTACCTCAATAAATAAACTTGACCAAAGCAAAGAGAAAATCAATGAGACAATATATTTTATTAAAATAAGCAATTATTACTGAAAAATAAAAAGCATAATTAGTGCAATAAATAGCTGAGTAATAAAATGAAGAAGAGGATAATGAACAATTAATAGTTCAAGAGAGTGTCAAAAATGTATATATTTAATTTTCATTTATAGATAGCTGGATCCTTTTATACAGAGAAATAATAGTCAAATTCTAATGATTTAGATGGAGACTCTTCAGGTGAAAGTATGAACGGATCATTCTCTAGTAGTGAAGATGATTCTAATTTTTTTCTAGAGGAAGATGTATATTAAAATTTATCATCAAAAATAACACAATTAGGTGGCTTATAAATTAAAATTAAGAGATGAGTTTAATCTGATATTTAAGTAGTTGTTTTTTGTGTATAAAAAATTTGTTTAATTATTAAATCTAAGTATAAGAACCCAAATAAATAATTGACTTTATTAAATTATAAATGAAATCATAATTTTTTCTTCTTTTTTTTCATTAAATTTACCATATTTTTTTCCCAATTTGGAGGCAATTTAGGTTATTATTTTTCATAATCAGGTAGATTTGTCATTGCACATTCTAATCGTTTCTCAAAATCTTTAATTTCATCTATTCCTTATTCGCATTAACTATATGTAAGCCAATTAGTCATTAAGTCTTGGTGAGTGGTAATTTTTGGTTTAAAGTATTAGAATATTGGTGAACAAAAATTTTGATCATTTGATTGATTGAATTTATAAATCCTGCATATATCTCTTAATACTAAATTGATCTTATTATCCTGAAATATTCTATCCTAAAATTTTTGTCGATGGTATTCTTGAATCTTATAATTATAGTAATTAAAACTTTAAAACTATTGCTCATTTGTTAATACTTCCCTAATTCTAATGCAATATTTTAGATTCTCATCCAATGACCATTCACTTATTCCAAATAACATTTTGCAGAATCATAATCATTATAACTATATGTGTATAAATTGTTTTGTACTGTCTAATTGTTAACAAATTATTACATCTAAATAATTTTATACATACAGTTCCATTAGGCCATTGAGTTCATCATATGGACATTAATCTATTTTATCTTTCACATTTTCGTAGCATTCACCTTAAAAGTATAACTCTTTAAATGCTTAATTTGCTTAATCCATTTATAATATTAAAGTAATAATGAAATCTCAAGGAAGAATACTATTAGATAAAATGAGTGGTTGTTAATTAAACATTAAGTAGAATTAAAAACCATCGACCTAGTTTAAGTTAATGGTATTAAGATATCATTGGAGCTTAGCAATAAATAAACTACAAAAAATAATAATCAAAAGATGCTAGTAACCCTTATTAAATCTTTAAGAAGAAAGCATACATATGAAAAAATCTAGATCTCAATAGCCAAGTCTATTGTTTGTGAATAAAAGGTTTTAGCATCTTCGATATCATTCTTAAAATAATGAAGGATAAATAGAATCTCAAAGCGAAGAAGAATTAACACCAAAAGGATAAGAAGAACTTGAAACCACTTAAAAGAATAGCAATACTAACGAGAAAGAGCCTAAAGCTGATAAAGTTTAAATTGTGCAAATTTAAAACGACTTTAAAGAATCAGCATATTTTCGCGCATAAAGTAGTCTTGATTAATTGAAATTTAATGAAGAATTTTTGGATTTGTTTAAAAAATAGAAAGAAGCATGTCATTTCGGTTATTTATGTAATTTCGAAATTAAGTTTAGCTAAAGAGAAAGTAAAAGAATAAGAAATTCTGATAAAAAAAATATTAGACAGTAGACCCAGTAAACCTATACCAGATATCAAAACCTTTCTTTCTCTAATAAAGAAACCTCAAGTAGAAATTGAACATAGCAAACCAAAACAATAATAAGAATTTGTACTGCATTTAATATTTGCAATATTTTTATTGATTTTTGTGAGTATATTTATAGTCATGTGATATTAATAATTAAATATTATCATAATTTGATAACAAATAATTAAATAATGCAGTGATGTGATAATAATAATTAAATATAATAATGGCGTGATTCAAATATTTAATCATTATAATTATTTCGATGTGATAATTATAACTTAAAGATTAAAATAATGTAATTATAAATAATTTTGAGATTATATATAAATAAAAATTTAAATCATAATAAAAACAATATGAAAAGTATATTAAATCAATCATTTTCTAATGAATTAAAGATTGGCTGGATTGTGTGTTTGAATTGATAAAAAATACTCATAGGCTTCTTCTAATTCTTTTTCTGCAGTAACTTTGAACTAGCAATGCTAATCAATTATAATATCAAGAGTTAGAAATTTGGTTAGATATTTAATGCATTTGGCTAATTGTGTGAATTGGAATCCAAATACCAATTCTATGAATGGTTTATAAATATGTTGAAAATCTAAAATATCTCTATCTTATAGTTTATTTTCAACTATTCTTGAATAAGTAGTTCCAGAATATTATTTAAGTAAGACCAAATAAAGAAGCGATGCGACTATTTCTCTATTCGAGAATTGATACAATCTGACATCTAGAATAGCACAATCAAGAAAGGTCATATAATGTCTAAATAAAGTGTAGGAAGCTTATGTAGGTTATTTGATTTGAAGTTTAGGTTGAGGATAATAAATGTCCCATTGAGACAAATACCAAGTGCTCCAAAGATATAGAGTAGGGGGATTAATAAGCCACTTTAATTAAGTGAGTATTTCTTATTCTTTTTCAATAATTTATTATTCTGTAAAACTATAATTACTAGCTTAAGAGAAATCATTGATTTTTGGAGGATATATTTCCTAGAATAGATGTAGATTTTTACTTCTATTTTACATGCAATAGATAGACTAGCTAAACCAAATAATTGAAGTTCTTATTTTGAGATTTAAATTTTAGACATATATCTATCTAGATTATGTACACAAAGATGAAAGGTTTCTCTTTTCAAAGTGAATTCTTTACAAACTTCACTAATCCAATCAAATAAAATAGATCTCATTAGTGGAGTGATATTTATTTGATGTTCAAAAAAGGATGGATGTACTTTATACTCTAATTCTTTTTAGTAAAGTAATCTAAGTGTAAATTCATCAAAAATGCTTTCTTAGTTATAATTAATTTCTATTTATTCTTCACAGACGATGTCTATTTTTTTTAATTTAGTTCTCTATTGTTGGGTTGTTCTTTTGATAAGTTGACTGATTTATTTTCTAATGTCTTCTGTGTTAGTATTTTAAGGAGTTTTTTGCTTCTATGTTTCATTAATATTCATATTTTCTTTATTCTTGAAAGTTCCAATAGAAGCCTTTCTTATGGTGACTTACTTAGGTGAAGGATCTAGAATAGCGATGGCACTTAAATTCTTTCTTCTTGCATCTTATATAATTAATCGACTTTGTAGTGGTTGCTTCATTCAAATTTAAATAACGAAAATAAACATAATTTACTTATGTATATTATAATCATTTAGATTGAATTATTCTGCTCTCTTATTTAATCCAAATGAGTTATTAATCCTTTGAATATGGTGAAATGCATAAACCAATATGACTAGACGATTTTCCTAATTTACATGAACCAGCTGTATTAATCGAAGGAGCAGGTCTGTATGGATTCATTCTATTTGGCTATACTTTTTCATCATATGTAAATTACATAATCAAAAAAGCAAACCGTATACATTAAGAATTTATCTTTTACAGGAGTCAGACTTCTCCCACATCCGACTTAAAATAACATAGATTGAAGTAATTATTAAGCAGAGTTTTAAGATTACATCCATTCATTTAATACGAATTCTGCATCCCATTCCCATTTTTAAGTATGAACTATCAATTTATGAATCATGAATGATGTTAACCCTTTCATCTATCTTATTGATAATTGATTATTTACATTTCTACAAAAAATCGGTTATTCTGGACATGTATCACTACATTCTTATGCCTTTTTAGCCATATCTTTAGACCAACTTATCATATGCATATCTGCAGCACATTCAATTTAACCTTTATGATTTGCTCTTCTTCCCATTGCCACTTCATTTCGAATCCGATTCAATAATTATTCAAATTATGAAGCTTATTTAGAACTTATACCTTATGCACTAATGTTGCATTACTTCTCTGGCAATTCCAAACTTAAACTTATTGATAACAATATTACTTATATTAACATAAATTATAAATACCTAACCATTTAATATTATAATCTCATTATTTTCATCAGGACTCACAAATATTTCTATTCCCTCATTTTAGACATTCCCTCTATTCTCTTTTTTATTTCTATCAATATTAATCTAAATTTCAATTTTACGATTTTACTCATCTTCTGGTTTATTGAATTTCTAACTTAGATATCACTTTTACATTTCTTAATTTGAATCTTCAATAGCACTTTTTATTTATTGAAAGACCTTCCTAATATATTTATTTATTTACTCAATTTTAGCACTTACATTCTTATCAAATATATCAATCTCAAAATTCATTAACGAATTAAATCTACCCTTACAAGGAAACTTGATTTAGAATTCCTTAAAATTATACTATTCTTCATAAATATGTTATTTCCCATTTTAATCTCTACTTTGCACTTTTTCTTTAGATTCCCAATATATAATTTAATATTATTTTAGTATTTAATTTTTAATTCAAATTATAATTTATCATTTAATAATTCTGATAGTTAATAAATAATAATATATTTTGTAATATTCATAATTTTTACATAAGCTTGACAAAATTTTCTTTGTTAATCATTCCTTACTAATCAGAATCGCACTTTCTTAGTACTTCTTCCCAATGAGTTTCATCTATTATTATTCCTCCTAGAACATCCTCGAGATTTTACTTTTTTATTAAACCATCATTATCCAAATCAAATTATTTAAAAGCTTCCTCTAATTTGTTGGTTTTGGCTGATAATTCTTCCTTTATCATTATACTCAGGAAAGCATTATATTCAATAGATCCAGTTTTGTTAAAGTCACATTACTACATGATATTATCTACTTATTTTTCAATTTCAGTTTCATCTAATTTAGATTATTTCAAACCAAAGATCAAATCCTCTCTATTTATCCTACCATCTCCATCCTTATCTAATGATTAAAAATTCCCTAAAATTTTTTCCTTATCCTCAGGCGTTAGAACCTGATAAGTAATAAATTATCTAATTAATTCTTATATAATATGAGATTACTAAAAATAAATTTCCTATTAATTACATAAAATTATTATAAACGAGTTAGAGCCCTTGAATCAATAGTATTATTTATATGTCCTTATAACCAAGGATCTAAATATGCTTCCTCTGCAGACAATCGCTTATCTGGATTATATGTCATAAGCTTCTTAACAAATGTTTTAGCTTCTGAAGATATTTTTGCCCAATCATTTTTATCAAAACTCCACTTATTACATTCGATCAATATTTGAGTAGCTCTTGCATCATTCCCATTAAAAGGTAGATACCCACACAATAAAGTATATAAAATCACTCCACAAGACCAAATATCGCATTTTTCAGTATACTACTATTTAAACACCTCTGGAGCAGTGTAATGAGGCTATTAAATTATTAAAATATAACATTACTGTTCCTAATTTAGATGTAAGATATTTTTCTTAAATGATTTTTCGAGAAGTGCCAAAATCTATAACTTTTAAAACTGGTTTTTCTGAATCACCATTGAGCATAAGGTTGTCTAATTTTAAGTCACGGTGAACTATCTTTGCTTTATGGCAATATTGCAAAGCAGATAAAAGCTATCGCATATAATAGGCAGCTTCTGCTTCAGAGAAAGTATTTTATGCTTAAATTTTTTTAATAAGTTCTCCTCCTTTTATAAGTCTAAAAATGATTGAGATATCAATTACTCAGTAATTAAATAATAGTTTTAAGCATCTTCAAATAGTTCAAAAAGTTTAACTATATTTGGATGATCTAATTTACGAAGTATATTGACTTCTGCAAACATTTTTTCTTTTTCTTCATTTATAATCTTTTTCTTAGCCAAAGTTTTTAATGCTCTGATTTATCCACTTTATTTATGAGTGGCTGAAATGACTTGTCCAAATGCTCCAACTCCAAGAACATCACCCAATATATAGTAATTGTCAATCTAACCATTTTTTAAATTGATGTAAAGATCAGTTCCATATTTAAAACTGTTACCAGTGTGTCTACGACCAGGGCTGCTTGGCCAATGTTTAGGTTTTAAGGCTAAATCATCTTTCTGCTTTTTAGAGGCACATATTCCCATTTTGTAAAAAATAAAATTATAATACGCATTATTAATCATTTTTATTGGTTTTTACGCTGGGTTTTTCTAAGGGTTGAATCTAGTTCTTTTTTTCTAATTCTAAGATCTTTAGGAGTAACTTCAACTAATTCATCATCTCTTATATAAGCAATGACATCTTCAAGACTAAATACTTTAGGTGGGAACAAACTTATTTTTTCATCAGCTAATACTGTTCTAACATTAGTTAATTTTTTTTCTCTAATTGGGTTAACTTCAATATCCTATTCTAATTTATGTTCTCCAATAACTTGGCCTACATAAACTTTGGATCCTGGTCTTACAAACAAAGGTCCAAATTTTTAAAGATCTTCAAGAGCATAACCTTAACAAATTCCTGCAGCCATTGATATGATGGCTCCTTTTAAATTCTTTTTTAAGGTTCCTCTAAATTCTTGATAGCCCAAAAATTATTGTTACATAATAGCAGTTCCTCTTGTATCATTAATTAATTCTGCTCTTAAACCAACCAAGCCTCTAGTAGGTGCTGAGAATATTAGCTTAACTCTAGTTTTATCAATATTTATGCAATCTTCATAAATTGCTTTTCTTTATGACATCTTATCAATCAAGCCAGTCATATATTGTTAATCAATCTCTATTGATACTTTTTCTATTGGTTCTAATGTTTTCCCAGTATCTGGACATTTCTATGTGACAATTTGAGGAGGTGATACTTACATTTCAAATCCTTCTCTTCTCATATTTTCAAGTAATATAGCAAGATGTAGATCTCCTCTACCCAACAATTATACACAAGCACTATCATCAGATTTATCTTTAACCAAAACTTATAATGCAACATCGCTTTATCCTTCTTTTAATAATCTATCCTTAATTTATTAAGCATTTAATTTGGTTCCTTCCTTTCCTGCCAAAGGACCAGTATTTACTCCAATAGATACTGAAATCATTGGTGGATCAATAGGAATGGATGGTATAACTTCATTTTTACCCATTTCATTGAGAGTATTAGTAACAATAGCATTATTAAATCCAGCAACTTATACAATATCACCAGCTACTGCTCTTGCCATTTCTAATTATTGCATTCCATATCTTCTTAAAATTTTTAAGACTTTAGCAGTTTCAACTAATTTTCCTTTTTAATCAACTGCTAGGATTTTATCATTAAGTTTAACTTCTCCTTGATGTATTTTGCCAATTAATATTTTACCATAATAAGGATGACTTTCTTATTAAGATACTAACATTTTGAAATTGGTTTCATTTCCAATTTATGGTGGTGGAATAGTTTCTACAATAGTTTCTAAAACATCTTCTAATCCTTATTTATCTGCTTCCATAGATCCTTTTCTAACCCAACCTTCTTTCCCAGAACAAAAGTATAATGGATAATCAAGTGATTCACTTGGAGCTTCTAAATCACAAAATAAATTAAAGATCTCATGTTCAACCTCTACAGGTCTAGCAGAAGGTCTATCTACTTTATTAATAATGACAATAGGTTTTAAATTCTATTATAAAGCTTTCTATAACACAAATCTAGTTTAAGCCATAGGTCCTTCAGTTGCACATACTAATAAACATACACCATCAACCATTGACATAATTCTTTCTACTTCTCCTCCGAAATCTTAATGTCCTGGAGTATCTACAATATTTATTTTGCTTCCTCCAAAAGTTACACCTGTCACTTTAGATAGAATAGTAATTCCTTTCTCTTTTTCTAATGCATTGCTATCCATTGAGTCATATTCATTTGCACAACCACTAGCCCTTAATAAAGCATCTACAAGAGTCTTTCAAATTTATATCAATTATTTACTGTTTTTCCATGGTCAACATGGGCTATGATGGCCACATTTCTAAAAATGTCTCTTGATTCTGAATGTAAGATTTTTAATATTTCCTACACATATTAATATATGTATCATACATCCTTAGGAGCTACTTCAACTGCACCAGAAAACGATCTAACAGAAACTCTATGGAAAATTTAACTAAACTATCTTAGTGTTCTTAACATTAAATTTAGCACCACTAATAAATTTATTTTGCTTATCAATCACAATACTTGAAATGATTTATATGTATATATTTTGTGTTATATAAATTATTTAATCAATTTAACAGAAAGTATGCTTTGGAAGCAATTCTCGAGAAGATCAATTTCACCACAGAATAAAGAGAACTTAAATTAATAGGTTGTACATATTTTGTTATCAAAGAGGTTATAACTAAAAGGAGAGATAGCAAAATTTCAAATCGATATCACGATAATTGTTCATAACTTACAATCATTGAAAATTATCAAATACCAAAATAACCAAAGTTGAAATCATTAGATCCTCTATTTGATGAGACTCTATGGAAATGTAATTCATAAGATCTAACTTTAAAATTATTTAAAGAATCAATAATTGATAAAACAGCAGCATTTAAAGAGATATATATAGTTGGAAAATAAATTGGTTCAGGATCCTATGCTAGTGTTAGATTATGTGCTGATAAATTAACACTAAAATCATATGCTCTTAAAATTTATAATAAATCTGGCATTTCATCTAGTCGTTAAAAGTCCATTCTTCGTGAAATTCGCATACTTTAAATGGTCAAACATCCGAACATTATTAATGTTTATAATGTGATAGAAACTAATAATCATATAAATTTACTTTTAGAATATATTGATGGAAAATAATTAAATACTTTAAAAGGTTATAATTTAAAATAAGCCTTATTCTAAATTGCATCAGCTTTAAATTATTTACATCTTCGACATATTACCCATAGAGATGTTAAAATTGAAAACATACTTTATTCAGATGGTTAAGTCAAATTAATTGATTTTGGTTTTTCCACACTTTTTTCTAATTCAATTAAAAAAAAAATTTATTGTGGCACTCCCAGTTATATGGCTCCAGAAATTGTTACTAAATAATATTACAGAGGACCTCCTGCTGATATATGGGCCTTTGGAATTGTCATATTTTATTTAACTTAAGGATATTTTCCATTCAAAGGTTAAAATGATAAAGAATTATTTCAATTGATTTTTTAATGCAAAATTAATTTTAATTCCATTAATGATACTTACTTGTAAGATCTATTATATTAAATGCTATAATTTGATCCTGATGATCGCATTTCTGCTAATGATGTATAAATTACAATTTTATTTAGATTCTCTCACATCCTTGGTTTTTAGAATAAATCAAACCAATTAGAATTAATAAAACACAAAAATCAAGCTGTTCAAAAATTCATTCACCTAAATAAATCAATCCTTATCAATAATATTAATCAACAGTTAAAAAAAATGATAAAGCTTCAATAGAATATCAATTAGATCATTCTTAAATTAGAAAAGGTATAGTCCAATCATACATGAGTTCTGTTGCATCCACTAAATCACCAATTTTAAGGAGAAGAGATTCAGGAAATTAAACATTTGATAGAAGTAGTAATTCTGTTATTAATTAATATAAATGAATAAAAATGCTGTTCATAATTTATACAAATTTGTTAAATTCCTTTTAATTATCATTACAAAAATTGACAATACCAAAATTTTCATTTCTCAAATCATAATCTTTTAACTAGAATAAGTTTCAAAAATAAATATGAAATTTAAATTGATGGTAAAAAGTTAAATTTATAAGAAAATCTATATACTTATAATTCGACAACCAGAACAAATTTTGTTAAAATAAGGAGATTTGAATTAAAAGGACTTGTGTCTATAATTTATTACAATCCAAAAAAATAAAAAGGCTATAAGACTCTATTCAAAAAAATCTATAAATAATCATATTAAATAGTTGATTACATTATTTAAATATCATGATTAAAATAGTTAATTTAAATGGAATAAATTATTAAAAAATAGCATTCTTAAAAGTCAATTGTGATATTTAATAAATAAAAAATGTCAAAGAGTCAAAAACAATCTCTATGTAAAATGATTATGATAGAAAAATATCTATTTATGTTGATAATTAAAATTGTGAATAAAAGATCCATACTTATGATATTCAATAATAAATATCTCTAATTTAAAGTGTGTGGATGTGGATATAAATAGGAATAAATTCATAAAAAAAATGAAAGAAACAAAAAAAAATAAAAAGAACAATAATAGATAATTTCTTGGTTTCAAGAATATCATGCAATTGTTCATTTATGAAAACTTAACAGAATTAAAACTTAAAGAAGTCTTGATTAAATTAATAAGTATTTTCATTGTAGTCTCCTAAATAAAGTAATAGAATAATCGGAATTAATTTTTTATTACTCCAAGAAGAAGAAGAGAATTTTTAATATAAGGTATACCATTATAAAAATGATTATATAATAATAATGTCATAAAGTGATGAAAATGATTAATTCCAACAAATATTAAATTCACTTGAAATCAGCAAACGAAAGATGAGTATTTCTGTTCATCAGTCTAAACTATTGGAGGAATCTAAAAGTTTAATATTGATAATATAATTTTTTAGAATAATAAAGTAGAAGATTTACGATGGAGCTGCCAAAAAATATTGAAGCTTCACAATCTTAAAAAGAAAGAATCATTACTAATCATCTTTTAAAAGATTTAGCCCCATTAGATAAATAGAATGATGAAAATCTCAAAACTCCCTAAGTACCACCAACAAATAAAATAAAAACCATTAAAAAAGGAATTTTATTATTAGGTTAAAAGTTTCATAAAGATTTAAGTTTCTATTTAAAAGCTCTGGAACCTTTAGACTTTTAAGAATTATAATAATCAAATGAATTGTTAATATAAAATGCATTATGCGCTGGCAAATATGTAAATGATTATGGTCTTTTTTGTGTTTTAAAGGAAGCCTTAAATAAAAAGAATATCAAGACAATAATCTAGTAAGATTGTATATTAGATGAAGATGGTAATTTCGCTGGGATTCCATAAAATACTAAACATTTAAGAAAGTCTTTGGGTTTACAGGAGCTTCATTATTGTAGTGGAAAAATTTCATTATTAAAATTTCATATTAATAATAGATTTAATTTAAGTAATTACTTATTTTGGTCTAAAGAGGTTGAGAAATTAGAAGGTATTTTTAAAGAAAACCTAATAAATAAAGATTAACAAATATTAATGATAAGAATAGAAGAATCATATTTAGAATTTACTATTCCTGAATTTGATGATAATCAATCTTCATTATTTATTTAAAAATTGAGGTAATAAAACTTAGATGTTTAAGTCTTACCACTAATTACTCATTTTACATTTAGAATGTCAGATTTAAATCCTTGGATGAATAAAGAGATAAATAAAGAATGGAAATTGTTTTCTCTTTAATGTGATCAATAATAATGTATTGGATATATAGATATGAATTAACCTACTATCTTTAATGAAATTCCTAGTCCAAAAACTTTGGCTATCAAACTTTATGGAGAAATTCATCAATATTAACTAGTTTTATAAATGAGTGAAAAATAAGTGATGGGAATTCTATTAAGAGACAAAGCTTGATCCTTTAATTCTTTAAAAAAGTTGATTATTTTTATATTATTTTTAAATAAATAACATGAAAATGGATTATTATCATAATTTATATAGATTAATGTCAATTAATTAATTATTAATTCATTTTATTGATTTTTAAAGTAGTATTCGATTATTATAATCCATGAGATTTTCTTTTAAATCTTATCTAGCTGATTAATCCATTTCATTCATCATATACGTGATATTTTCTCTTGAACTACGATGAACTGATTTACGAGCTAGGATTCTATTTTTTATTTCATCTATTTGCATTTAGGTTTTACTTGGAGGAGCCAATTATTATCTTAATTAAGCAATTATTTAATCTTTTTAATCAATTTCTTATTATATTAATTATTTTTCCTCATTTATCAATTCGAAGGCTTGATTGAATTCTTCTGATTATTTTTCTAATTAATCTCTTAATTATTCGAAATCTTGAATCATTAATTAATTTTAATGTTTACTCTATTATAATTCTAATTGTAATTTTCTTATCTATTCTAAAATGAATAAAAATTAGATTACATTTTAACTATTTATTTTCTTCTCTTAAATCTATATCGTCATATGAAATATTTTAAGGAGTATATGATCCTAAATCTTATCGAACAACTTATTAACTTCTATTAATAAATTATTATCTAGTTAATCTATCTTCTTCAAGTGATTTATTCTTTTATGAATGATTTATTTATTTTTGTAGTATTTATTGTAATCTTTAACCAGGGTTATGATTCTTATTTTATTAATACATTTCCAAATATGATGAATCTAAAGTATTATCATCTTTTAAGATAAATTTAGGTTAAGTAATAGTTTTTTTAGACACAGATGACTTGCGAGGGATCATAAAATTTAAAAATATTTCTAATTATTTTAACGTTATATATTAATTTATCATAATGTTTTAAGGAGTGAATTTGAAAATGCACATATTCCAAATGTTCCAGGTAATACATATACAAAAAATCTCTCACTTCTTAAGATATTAAAATTAAAGAATATTACCCAATAACAAACTAACCATACGATTGTCATTTACCCAAAGAATTTAGATCTTCGTTATAGTAAGATATTCAATACCCAAATAAATACATCAAGGAGCATAAAATTCCAAAAATAGAGAGGGCTTCTCTAATGAAATCAATTCTATTCAATATTTATAATAATGGATTAAATAATCTTGCATTTTCTCTAGACATTCTTTCAAATCTTTCTTATGACCAAGGATCAAATAAAAGTTAAAAGCTAATAGTTTGTACTGTTGTAAATATTAACAATTGAATAAGAAGACTCTATATTTTCATAAAATAAAATTAATATATATATTTATAAATAGATATACATATCAAATAATATAAATAAATAATATAGCAAAATAAAGAAATTAAAATAGCTACTATCAAATTGATTCTTCAACAACCCATATATCATGACCAGATTATTATGTTACACAAACTTCCATATGTCCTTTAAGAACTGCTTTATTTTTGGTTCCTGATAAATAAGAGTTTGTATGAGCATGTCTAATTCCTTATTTTAGTAAAAATGAAAATATTTACTAATTAGATTATTGCTATGCAATTTGCAAATTGATTTAGAATCATTAATAATTTCTAAGATCCAATAATCATCTTCAGTTAAATCTTAAATGATATCTACACATGAAACCTATTATAACTTTGATTTTGTCATAATACCATTACTAGATCTAAGAATGCATTTTGTAATCTTATGTTAAATCTGAAAAATGAAGAATATAAATACTGCAACAATATCTCCATCTTTTACAGGTTCATAATGATTAGTTAAAATTAACCATTCATCATATTCTGTCTTTTCAATTTCATTGCATAAACTAACTTCATGTTATTTGAAACCTTTATCTTATTTAATAGCATGGGAATGTAATTTTCTTCCATTACTAATATTGATGAACTAAACTGATATTCCTGATGTGATGACATTACCCAAAGGTTTAACCTTAGATACTGCATTAGCTAAAGTTGATCTCTTAACTTAGTTTTCTTCCATTATTGTATATATAGAGTATAAAGAACTTTATTATAAATATGATTCTTCTTCTAATATTATACAATCATTAATATGAGGATTCAATAATTTAGAGTTATATGTTCCATTTTATGGTTATATCGTAGGTTTTTAAGAGTTTCTTTATATACTTCTTTATTCATCTCCTTCTTTCGTTACACACTAACCCATTTTGATTAAATATAATATAGAATTATATTTAGTAATTAAATATTAATTTTTTTATAAAAAATTAAATTCAATTTTTGTTTGTGATCAAAAGAATTCATTTATTTTTTAATTAAAAAATAATATATAAAAGATCATAATGTTAGGGTTGAGATAATCTGATCAAATTGCAGTTGTTTAATAAAACTAATAAATCAATTTTATAGACATTAAATGCAGGGAAGTAATAAACTATAAAGATTTTATTATTGTTGCATGTTTAGATAAGACAGTCAAAGTTTATCAAAATTTATAGCTTATTTATACTCTAAAACTTCTTAAAAAGGTGAAAAGAATGACAGTTAATCAAAGTAACGATACAGTCTATGTTTGTGATAAACATGGAGATATGTGGTCATTTTAATTAGGATAGGAAGGAATTGAATAAATTACGAAAGAATCAACACCTATTCAAACTAATCTTGCTATTCCTAAAAGTTTTCAATATTTAGAAATTGATGATCAAAAAATCATTGTTTTAGGAGATTCATATTGTAAAATTAAAGTTTATAATGCTAACAATATTGATGAATTGCTTTGGGTTTGGGTTCCACTTGAAGGTTTTTTAAAGTAAATTATAGTAGATGGTGAATACATAGTTATGCTTTTTAAACGATTTGATGAACATGTAAGTCAAATTTTTAATCTTTTATTAGGAAAATCACTATTATGAGGTGTATTAAATTAAATAAAAAGAATTATTAAATGAACAACCAAACTTTGAAAAAATTTATGCTGATTATGAATTTAGTAAATAAGCAAATAAAGCATATTTATTAAGTCGTTAACTTTTGGCATACTCATTAAATTATAACAAAATTTAAATCTATAAAATTAATGAAAATAAACAAGTTTCTTTGTATTTAGAAAAACCTGGATTGGTGACTGATGTTTAATTCTCAAAAATTGCTTAGAAACAATATTTATCAATAAAGTCTAATTTATAAAGTTAAGATGAATAAGATTAAAAAATTGAAGATCAAGAATTTGTATTTATTCTTAAATAATGAGCATATTTAGAATAAAAATTTGAATATCTAGAAAAAATAAATAAATATAATATAAACTAATGAAAAATAATTTCAATATTAAAATTAATAATTATGAAAAATTAACTTCGATAAATCTTTTTGAATGAAAATGAGAGCTATAAAAAAGAAACTTAATCATTTGAAGATGATATTGATATTCAATTAGAAATTAGGAGAATCTATAAAATAGAACAAAATAACTCCATTAAATATTAATATATTCATTATTTTAATAATTGTGGTGAATAAGAATATCAAAATATTAAATAAAAAGGGATCATAATTAACCTTACTTAATTTTATAATCACGCGGTTATAACTTCAGATTTTTAAATTTTCAAATATAGTTAATAGAATTACAATAATTTAGAAGAAAAAATAATATATAAAAATAACCAATTAAGATAAAAAGGCTAAAATTCTCAACTTTACATTCAAGGTGATAAGGTGTTTATATAATTCAAATAAATATTGTGGCAACTATCCAAAAAATTAGAGGCATAGACATATTTAGAAAAATTAGATAGAGAATTCCATAATTTTAAAAAATAAGTTTAAGATTTCAATTTAGAAGATTATTAAACATAACTATCAAGAACAAAAAATCCTAAATTTTGGATAAAAAATATTATATAAAGGCCTAATTTTTAGAATTCTATGATTATAATTTAGAAGAACTCTACTATTAGTAAATTTTTCGTATTCATTCATCAAATAGAGGATTAAGATAATAAAATTACATACTTTTGTCATAATGAAAATAATTTATACAGAACTAAATATGCTGAGAGATTTAAACTTTAATTAGATTAAAAACAAATATTTTCTTTAAATCAACTTTAATAATAAATGAATGGATTTATTTAAGCTTTATCTGAGAAAAAATAAAAGATTTTTAAAAAAACGTTTATAGGAATGGGATTTGATTTAGCAAATCAATTTTGCTATTTATTTGCTAAAATAGAAAAAGAATAACCTTTAAAAGAAAGGATTTAAACTTAAGATTTTGCATAATTGTCTTTAAAAAATCAAAAAAAAATGGTAGATAGTTTAAGTTTGATAAATTTTTTTCGATAACAATTTTTTTTGAAAGAAGATTATTTTAATGAAGAAGTATATCAGTTTGATTCAAAAGGAAAATTAAAGATTAATATTTCTAAATCCTTTTTATTAATTAAATCTAATGGAAAAGCATAAAATGATAATCCTCAATAGAAAACAAAAAATGATAATCCTCAATAGAAAACCGATCAATTAATATAGGTAATTGAATATATTATTTAAATTAATTTAATCAAAAATTTAGATGAAGAAGAATAGGAAAACTTGCTTAAACTTAAGGAACTAGTTGAGTACTATAGATAAGAAACTTTATCAATTTAATAATTAATATCTGTGTTGGATGAAATTCAGTTTAAATCAAAGAAAAGCAAAAGATGAACTAGGATTAGATAATGATATACAAGATATATTTCTGAATTTTTTTTATGTAATTAACACTATAAATTATAAAAATTTTCTTTTAGAAATCTAATTAGATTCTGTATTTATAAAAAGAAATCTTATTATTAGACAAGCATAAGATTTGAATTCCAAGCTAATCGGCACAAAAAATTAGAATTAATATGAGTAGATTGATTTTAAAAAATATATAATTAATAGAATATTAGATAGTTGAACCAAAATATTTTAGATAACTTTTGGAAGATAAATTATTTAAATAGAAAATTACAAATTTATATGAAGAAGGAATAGATTAGAAAATAAAAAAAATAATAGAAATACAATTTTCAGAGCGGACTTCTGTTAAAAAATTGCTTAAGTTAAATAAATGCAAATCTAAGTTCAAATAAATAATAAAAAAATTACAATTAATAATTCTACAATTATATTACTTTAGAAATATTAAAAAAAATATTTATAAAATAAGGGTTTTTTTTTTATTTACATTAATAAAAGGTTTCATTAGGACATCATTCCAAAAAATATTTAATTTAATATAATTCAAATTTATTATAAAGATAAATTGTGGAAATGTTAAAATTTTTGTATTCCAAAAAGTTTTTATTCTTCATTTTTTTGTTGATAGACATAATTAAATTATAGCTTTGACATATGATTAAAGAGTAAGACTTGTTATAGAATATTTTTCTAGAGGGAAGTCAAAAATCTTTGCAAATTCTCTAATAGATTTGAAATTTATAAAGACGAACAATTATTTATGAATTTATATAATTATTCAAAAATTAACTATAAAATCATTAAATAAACTAATTTATGGGTAAATGCACTATCATCTAAGAAATTAGTATAAAAATTTTATGATACAAAATAAATTAAGTCAAATGAGAAAGAATAATCAAACTTTAAGATAAATTATGATAATAATTTAATAGAACATATTTTTAGATATGTAAAAAGAATTATAATTAATCTCTTGTACAGTTATTAAAACTTCTTTGAACAATCAAATAAAATATTAAACTTGATGATTGATGTTTTATAATAAATTTCAATTTCATTTGAAAGTAAATATAAATTGAGTCAACTTGATTTATATGTAGAACAATTAAATTTATTTAATCTTTTGAAAGTCCTAATAATTAAATAAACTTTTACATTTCTAACATTTAATTAGTTTAAATGTATTTTTAATATAAAGGATAATCATCAAAGTTTTCATCCATCTATTCATTATAAATTGATTCTTAATTTGAAATAAATTCAATAGAAACAACACTCTTTAATACTTTATTTGTTTTATTATTCATTTATGATGGTAAGTATTTCAATCTAATTGAACTATGTGATCCCATAACAAAAGAATTATTAGAAGAACTTGTTAAATGACGAACTTCCCCTCTATTGTATTTATCTGGTGGAGCTAATAAATTCTTTTAAGATTAAGGACTATTATATAATGTAAATTTACATGGAATTATCTTAGAGGGACCAAATCATTTAATTAGATATTTTAGATGTGCTTTTGATTTATTTAGGTGAATTTAATTCTTTTTTATCTTAGGATAATTTAGATTCTGATAACTTTTTACTAAATTTTACTCCTCCATTCCAATCATAATATCCATCCAATTTAATATTATTATTTTCAGCTGCTTCTTTAATCAAATTTATAATAAACTCATAATTTGGTTTTTCTTCAAATTTTAGTTTTCTTATATATGAAAAAGCTTTAATTAATTCTGGTAATTTATTTCCTATTAATTCTGCTAATGGAATAGTTTGTTTCATTTCTCCTACTAATCTGTTTCTTTCACTATCTTCCACAGGCATATTCTACCATGGAAGATTACCTCTTAAAAAATATATTATAACATAAAAGAGAGACTCTAAATCATCTTTTCTACTTAATTCATATCCTTTATGAGCAGCTATTGAAGCATATCTAGTGGTACCAACAAATTCTTTGTCTTCTCTAAAAAGTCTTTAAAGAACTTAGTTAAAAATTATATCTACATATGATCGGCTTCAAAATATATCTTGCTTATACCGAAATCTACAATATATATTTAATCTAATTCTTTTGACATCATTATATTCTCTGGTTTCAAATCTCTATGAATTATAAATTTTTTGTGAATATTTTCTAAAATTTCTAAACAATCATAACAAACTTATAAACAACATTTCAAAGAAAATTTCTTATATTATTTAAAGTAATATGATAAATCTTTCCCCAATAATTCTATTGCCATTATTTACATTTATCCATCTGTTCCATGCCATATAAGTTTCGGAATTCCTAATATATTATCTAATTATATTAGAATCTCTATTTCTCTTTCTAAAGTTTTTATTTCTTCATTTTCCTCTTTTTCTACTTTCAAAGCACATTCTGTATTTGTTGCTCTGTCAAACACCAAATATACAATTCCAAATGAACCTTGAGATAATTTTTTCTTCTATATGAATCTATTACCAAATATTTTTGGATTACTTTAACTCATAATCCAAGTTTTCTAGAAAATAAAATGATAATTAATTACATAAGATAGTTATAGATTTTTTCATTATTTCAATTAAATTGAAATCAAATTTATGTTATATTATTCTTTTGTAACTAACTACTCTTCTAAAATGACCATTCTTATATTTTTTAAAGCATTCTATAATCAAATTCAAACCATATAACTTTTTTCATATTAATGGTATTTTTCAAAATTTCTTTTTCTAAGTGAAATATAATATTATTGTAAATTGATTTTAATCTATCTACAAAAATATTTACATTCTAACATAAAAATTTATTCAATTATTAACAATTATAAAATAGAAAAGTATTAAAGAAGTAGATAAAATATTAAAATGAATAATACTTTTATTTAATAATAAATTTATCTATTTTATAAATAAATAATCTTTTTCATTTAAAATAAAAGATATATTCAAGTTTAGACAGTTTTACATAATAGAAAAATATCTAGATTTATTGAAAGAATCAAAATTTTATAAAACTATTTCTAATTAAAAAAATGATCATGAATTTTTTTAATTAATTCTTTTCTATAAAATTTGTATACATTATGAAAAATTCATAAAGCATGATTATTCAATTTGGAATAAATAAATATAATATGCCTAGAATAATTCAATATTTTAGAATTTTAATATAATACTTAATACTCATTATGGTTTATTTGATGGATTTAGCAATTATTATGTTCTGACTATTTATTAAGGTTGTCAATGAATTTGTGCTCTAGGGTAAGTCTAAAAGATTTGATAATTAAAATTTATAAGAAGCCTAGGTTTTAAACCTGAAAATGTAAGAGCTAGAGCAACAAGAGGTTAATAATTTACGGGTGTTTAAGCAAGTTGTCTATCTTTAAACTTCTCTTTCAACAGCATCATATTCAACTCTTAGAACTGTTTTAGTTACTGGTACATATACAGTTTATTATTCATATACAGTTTTGGAATATATTCTGTTAAATATTAAATTGGATAATAATCAGTCACATATTTAGTTTTTGGAACTTATACTTAAATAATTTCTGTTTCCCTTTCAACAACAGGTCTCTAAAATTCTCTATATTCTACTCTTGAATTTCCTTTAGTTATTGCTTATTAAGAAGTAAAACTAAAAATTATTATTATTCTACAGGTTATGATACTAATCATTAAGTTAAGACAGGTTGATTAATAACATATTAGATTAACTAAGGTGCATATTACACAAGCTCAGTATATCTTAAAGGTTATATTTATATAAAAGGAGCTGCAAAACTTAAGGAATTGAACTTCTTAAAGGAATTTTTGGATATATTGGCATTATTATATTTCTAAAATTTCTTTTTTTATTTAATATCCAAGATTCAAATAATTTTTATTTTTTTATATAATCTTATATATAATCTTTTGTTTAAATCTCTTTATAAGCTTTTTGCTTAAACTATCAATTTATTCGCTTCATACTATTATATTAAATCTAATTATTTATAATATTCTGATGCAACATCAATCTCATATTTATATAATATAAATATTTAAATTAAAAATTATGGCTGATGAATTAGCAGAATTCTATAAAGAGGTCTTAAAACTAATATCTCATTTATGTTTTGAAAATAAAATTACTGAAGATCAAAAATCAGAGTTAAAAAAGTTGATTTTGGAAGATGAAGAATTTGTTGCTTAACTTAAAGAAGAATATGATATAGAAGGATTAAGCGGATTAGAAAATATCATAATTGGGGATTCTATTTCAAATTCAAGTTTTAGGGATTTAATGGATTTTAATCAAGAAAAGAGGAAAAGGTCTTAATCGTTAACAATTTAAACAGACTCTTCGGAATGAGTCAGTTCTATTAATTTTAGAAAAGCTAGCTTGATTTTGATTTATGTTTTATTTGTACATAAATAACCAAAATCACAAAAAACACAAGATTAAACATAGATTTTCTACTATATTTTGATCATTTAATTTGTTTATTCTAAGTAGTAACCCTAATGCAAAAAAAATCATTAACATATTCTTTTCTACTTTTAATTTCTTTTAAATTTACATTAAGATAAATTAGAAATTATTAATATTAAAAGTCTTCGATATGAACTTAATTTTCCAAATGATAGAAATCAAAACTTTATAACTTTAACGGGTTTTAAAAATTGTGATCATTTCTTTTTCTAATGTGATGAATTATTAAATTTAATTTTACTTACTCCACTTTGATTTATATTTCTCAATAAAAATTAAATTTTTGAGTTTTTCCAAAACAAAAAGAACTGGAAGTTTAAATCTTCTGTTTAATAATTAAAAAATTTCCAATATGTTTTTAATGAAAAAAATTTTTATATATGTTCTTTAAGTTATTTTTCACGTTTAAAAATATATATATCATAAAATTCAATATTGATTAATAAAATTTGATGAAAGCAAATATTATTATCTAAAATGAAAAAAAATAACCAATTTTAAATAGTTATTATTATTTTGCTTAAAAAAATAGATTAATCTAAGGATTTATTACTTAAAAGGTTATTTTTAGCATATTTAAGCTAACAATATAACCTTTTTAGGCTATTAAATAACTAGAATTAAGATATATTAATTTTCCTTTTTCATACATCAAAGAATTCATCCATTAATCTTCATAAATAAATCCATCTGCAAAATTATATACTCCAAAACCATCAAATTAATCATTTTAAAATAAGCCTGAATATTAGTTACCATTTTATTCCATATCAGTATACCATACCCACTTTTTTTACCTTTTTTATATTCATCTTCAAAAATAGTTCCTCTTTCTATAATTCTTTTCATTTTACTGGTATATTTTAAATCCATTTTCCTTCAAAGCTCATCTCTTTATTATATACCTTGACTATGATGACTTCCATACAGATATTCTTCTTTTTATTCTAAACCATCTGGATATAATTTTTTTCCATATATATAGAGATAGATTTATAATAAAACCAGCGTTTATCGTTCCATCACCATTAACAAAAATACCAAAATCCTACAGTTAGCATTAACCTTAATAGATGAAACCCTCAAATTTATATGCTTTATTTGAATTTGGGTAATTTTTGCAAAATTTTGTTTCAGAAATCTAATCGGTTTAAATATTTGGAATCACAAATTCTATTCACAATGAATTTTACATATGATTGTAATATTTTTATCAGGAGATAAATCTTCTGAAGTTTCTACTATAGAATATTTACTTTATATTCCAATCATTTGAATATATATATTATTAGGAATATGTAATTTTATACAAAAATTATTTACATAAACTTTAAAATCCAAAATTTCACTGTAATATTTACCTATTGACCATGTATTTTCTTGAGATTTGTAATTACATTTTTAAAATCAAAAGAAATATATATAAAACTTTAAATAAACTACCCATAAAATTCTTTAAATTTGATAATTCTATTCTTGGTTTACAGAATCTTAAATAGAGTTTCCTTTAATTTTTAATTAGTTTTTGGTGTTTCTAAACATTTATATTATCCCATTTTTATTATTTATTAATATGATATTTATAGATGTGATATACAAATTATTTCATGTTTTAGGACTTACTCTAGTCTTTTTGATTACTTTTGGTCTAGCAGGTCCTTATATTTATTTTTAATTTTACTTTTTTTTTTTAATTTTTCTACTTGTTTATTAGGGTCATTTGAATCTCTTTTATCTAAATATTTGCTTACATAAAGAAAGGGGAATAGTAAGAATCTTTTAAGTTTCTTAAATCCTCTGAATTTTTTTTGTTTTTAAGATAATTTCTTTACAACTAAATCAACATTCCATTGTCTATTAAAGACTTCATAATTTTTTAATATTTCAAATTCTTACATATCTGGCAAATTTTCTTTAAGATTTAAAATTTTCTTATACCAGAATTCAATTTATTCTTATTCTTTTTTCGGAAATAATAGTAAATTATTCATCTTTTGTCTTAGTTCATTAAAAAAGTTTAATTCTTAAATCTAAGCTATTTGTTCTTCATTATCAACTTAACCTTATTTATTTAATAGTAATTTTTTAAGCTATTATTTTGTATTAATATTTTGATTTTGATTAATTTATCCATATTGAGACATTAAGAATTATTATTATTAAGGTTAAATCAACCGATTCTATCTTTAATTTTTAATTTTATCAAAAATTTAATATTAAAGTAGATTTTTAGAAGAAATGGTATGAATTTATTTGCTACCTCTTCTTGAATGAGGATTTTATTATGAAAAACTTTAATCTTTAATATCATCAGCATCTTCATTTTCAGATTCAGTTTAACTATCTAAACTCATTGGTTATTCAATAGTTGGAAATAGAGTTTCTAAAGCAATTTAATTGTCATTTTAAAACTTATTCACAGTTGATTCTATCATTTTTTAATTTAGATATGCATTTTTAAATTAAATTTTTTTAATTTAATTTGATTCATTTACAATATCAATTTCATTAATTGATAATTACCTAATTCTTCTGTCTTACTTAATTCTTTTTTTTTATTTTTTTCTATAAAGATATCTTTTTATAACAACTTCTCTATTTGGAAGAAAATGAACTAAAGAACATTATTAAGTTGAATGTCTTTTTGCCTTACAAATGAAGCAAAAATTAGAAATACAAGATTGAGAATTTAATAGATTGTGATATTTTTAGTTATCAAGATCATTCTAAGATAGAATTTTATGAAAATATGAATATGGAATAGAGAGTACACTAGTAAAGGCATTACTTTTAAATATAAAATTAGGATTATATTGTTAAGTAACAAATTCTTCTAATCCAAAATAATCAAATCTTTCTAGAGTTTATATAATTTTCTAGTGATAATTTAATAGAATAAAATACTTTCTTATACAATACTTCAACTTATCCTTATTCAATTATATGAATAAAGAATTCATCTTTTGATTAAATTGTAGCCCCCGGTTAAAAGATTTAAAAATTGACTTCTTCCAATAATTAATTCAAAATTTCATTTGAAAAATTATCACTAAAAAAAGGACATTTATTAATCAGAGATTTAGCAGCTTCAATGCGAAGACTATGTTACAATTCTTCTGGAAGCATTGATATAATTTCTGATTATTCATTGACTTATTGAATAACTTCTTACTTTAAATAAAAATACAATTATTCTCTAACTCTTTAATTATATTAAATATATATTTACTTAAATTGTAAAGCTGGACTAATTTACTTGTTATGCATATATTAATTAATGGCTGTTAACTTTGTCTTAATTTTATCACTACTCTCCTTAATCTATGTTAATATACTTCCTATAGTATTCACAGTGTATGAAAACAACAACATACATAAAAACATATAAACAATAGTAAAAATTTATTCAGGAGGATCTGAATTATTAAAAATAAATACTTTTTGGAGTCAAATCACCATATCCAACTGTAAATGTAGTAACACAAATAAAATAAAAGGATTAAAGAAATTAATATGACCATTAATTATTTTCAAACTTATCCATCCAAGATTATTAATATGCATCCTAACATTAAATACCAAAAACAAGCCATACACAACTGAACACATGTTAAACCAAAAGTATTAATGTTATTAATTTGATCAACTCTACTATTGATGTAGACATTCTGCTAAGCTTAAAAGAATATTAAGAAATATCAATAAATTTTAATATGTTTGCCACTTATATGTATAATAAAGATAATATAAATTTTGGCCATCCATCTCCTATTATATTTTTATCAATAATGTTTTCTGAAGATATACTTATTATTATTGTATAAATAAAACTAAATAACTCCAATAAGGTTGAGAAGTTCAATTATTTCTTAAATAATATATATCGATCTCTTACAGGTAATCCTTAATCATATGTCACAGTAAATGCCCTCATTATAATATCAAAAATTAAAGATATAGAAAATAAAATTAATGGAATCTATTGTTAATCAATAAAATTTTGATTGTGAAATGCCATCAATATTGGAATTATTACAATTAAATAAATTCTAATTGAAAAACATATCAAATCCCAAAAAAATTTAGGATTACTCATTGGTTCTATTAATGGAATTTCATTATGGATATGAGATAAGTAATGTTTGATTGTAGTTTTTATTGTTCTTAATTTTAATCTTATCTAAATTCTTATATCAATTAATTAGATGTATTAATGAATCAAACTTTTTTAATTTTCATTATATCTGCCAACTTGATATTTAAAGGAAGCCCCTAAATCATTAATTAAATTGAAATGTTTAAGAGTAAAAGATGTTGTTAATTTATATGGAGCCAATAGCATTTTTATAAAGTCTTTTTGATGAAAATAAACAATCAATTTTCGAAATGATTTTGATTACTTAATTTACTCAGTCTAAGCAAATGTTTAAAGTCTTTCAGTAATATTTTCATATTTTGGAGTAATGAGTTATTAAGGATTAGTATATTGTAAAATCAATTATTCATGATGTTCAGAATTTGATTGAACCATAGGTGATAATTTATTCTTATATCTTTTTTAACCATCCATATTTAAAATCTCAAAACCTGATCTGTCTTGAATTTCATTTACATCATCTTAATTCATTTTTCTAGAAAAAGTATTTTAAGTGAAAAGTGAGACTGGTTGTTTCATTTCTAGTAAAATGATAAATAAATTAATTTAAATTTTTAATATATAAAATAATTATGTATCTGAAATGTGAATTGAAATAATATGACCATTAAAACGAATCTTATTAAATAGTAACGAAATATAACATTATAAATCTTTTTAATACCATCTTTATTCATTTTATAGGAAATACTTAAATTTATCTTTTTAAGGAACGATGTTATTATTTTTTTTTTAGTAATGCATTTGATAATCTATGTTCTTGTTATCGAACTACAAGAGATTTTCTAGGCACTCCCTATCGAGTTATATTGAATCTATACTAATTAATAAAATCATAAGGATAAAATAAATATTTTATCCAATTATTTCCACTTATTAAGGAATATTGATCCAAGCTCTTAGATGCCGAAACCATTATATATCGAACAGGACTTATTAGTTTCTTTAAAACCATATTAATATTAGATTTTTGATTAAAAGTTTGATATTCCTTTTTCTTGTCTAATTCTAATCTATCTTCAATATTTAATTTTAATTATAACAATTGAATTTGATATTCAATCTATTATAAATCTCTCTCTGTGTAAAGATCTTTATGATTTAATTTATCTTTAAGTGCCTTCAATGTAATTAATTCTGATGATAAATTTAGTTTTCCATCATAAATTTCTTTTTCTGATTTTATTTAAGATTTTTGACAGAAATCAAAATAAGATTTACTCTCAAGATCCTTTATCAGTACACCAACTGATTCAATATCTTATTTATTTAATAATTCTATTTATATTTATATATATCTAACCTTGACTTTCAAATTGAGTTGTATCATCCTATATATATTGATATTTTTAGAAAAATAAACTATCGTTTTTAACTTTTACCATTTAAGCTGCTTCCCTCAATATTTCCTAATCGGTTTAAGCATGATAAAGTTATCTGATTCTTCTAGAATTTCTCAAAAACATAATTCTCTCTTAACTTTAATAAAAATTATATTATTTGATAACCTTTTCTTTATCTGGTATGTAATGAACTTATTTACATTAGTCTGGTGGATGTCTTCGTGAATCACATATGCCACATTTCGAATCACAATAATTATTAATTTTCAAATTCCAAAAAGTTTCATAATCAACTTAATATTTTTATATTAATTAGTAAAATTTAGATTTTGGAATTACTAATGTACTTACAAATCCTGAACTTTTGTATTCATAATTAAAAGATTTCTAATTACTTATAAATTCATTTAATCCAAAATGTTCACCTGCCTTAAAATTTCCAATTAAAACTTTTTTATCTTAGTTTTTAGCATAAATATCAACTTATCCAGATTCTATAATATGTATAAAATAATCATCATCATTGAATATATTTAAAGTTGAAGAAGGTTGAAATGATTAAAATTAAAGATGTTTCAATAATTCATTTAAAAATTCATTTGAAAAATTTTTATGAAAAAATTCACAATTTTTAAGCATTACACTATTAGATTCAACAGCTATTTGTTTTCTTAAATCATCTGATAATTAACTTAGGATATCAGTTTATTCTTTAGTTTATTAGGTTTATTCTTAATACCAATAATAATTAAGATATTCTCTGACTTAAAATTATAATTGATGACTAATTTTTTTTGTATGCATATACTGATTGATAAAGATTAATTTTTTATTTATGATGTCATTATTATTTTTCATTCTTGTCAAAATTTCTCCAATAGTATTTAAACTGAAGGATAATTAAAAGGTACAAGCAAATACAAATAGAAATACAAATATCTTCTCTGATGTATCTTTAATAATTTATAAAAGAAATACTTATTGGATGTATGTCTCCATATCCAACAGTGAACATAGTAACACTTGTAAAATACATTGATTCAATATACAATTCACTCCATGGTAAGTTATCTAAATTAAATGCTGAAATCCAATTAGTAATACCAGAGATTTGATTATATCTTCCTATGATAAGCCAGATGCAACTAAAAATATGTTAAATTATAAGTAGCAAACCAATTAATTTAGACAATTCTATTAAAGATGATGCTAATTATCCCATTATAAATTGTTATTACCATGATCCTATAAAATTCAATAAATTTTTTAATTGTATAAAGTAAAGTAGCATCCAAAATTTAGGCCATCCTTGGAATAAAATAAATTGACTATTAAAATCTAAATTTAAATAAGCCATTCCGAAAAGCAAAAATATTTGAAGTAATTCAATTAAATTAGTGAAATGATATTGATTTTTGACAATTTAATATCTATCAATAACAGGCAAACCTTAATCATAATAGATTGTAATATTTCTTAATAATAAATCTATAGCAAATACTACTTGAGATATTATTATAAGATAATCATAATTTTCAATCAATTCTTCAAATGTAATTATTATGGGTATAATATAGATCAAATATATTCTAAAACAGTTCAATAAAAGATCCCAAATAATTTTAATTTTAAACGAAGGATCGATTAAAGGAATTTATTCGAATAAGAAAAAGATTTTTTGTTAAGCATTTATCAGATATTGTCTATATAAGTATTTCATTCTTACAAAGAAATTAACCTCATCTAGACTAGGATATTGCATCACTTAAACTTTTGATTTTCCTGTATAACTTATAAAATCTTTGATATTTCCTGAACTTTTATCATCAATCAGCTTAAAGTGCTTTGGTTTAAATTATTAATCAGGTTTGATAAATTTTAACAGTTTTTTCATGAAAAATCCAATATGATAGTAAATAATTAATTTTTGAAAGGGCTTAAAAACTGATTGGCCAAAACCAGGTATGTCAGGGCTTGGAGCTTCAATCTTTTTGAGTAAAATAATAGAGGAGGAATCGCAATCCTGATTTACTTAAGGATTTTTACACATTGAAGTATCTTATTATCCTGTAGTATTAATATTATCTAAATGAACACTATTCAGACTATTCATAAATTTAATTTAATTATTTTATAAATTAGCAGTGTTACTTAAAGTTATATATAAAAATGATTAAATAAATTTTTAATAATTTTATATTGTGAATTAATCATCTTCCACCTTTTATAATTATTTCAATTCTCTTTTGTGTTGCTATTATCTTATCAATTCTTATTTTTATTATTTTTATTTTCCAACATGAATATAACAAAATTATAAATCACATGCAAATATATTTAGTTACATCCTAAGTTTTTTTGGAGCCAAAGTTTACATTTATTTCACATCTTTAATTTATGATCCTTAACAAAATTTTCAAAATTTTTTTATCAATTTAATCTCTTGTGTTTGTAATTTAACACTCTTTAAAACTTTAGGATTTAGGAAAAATGACTCTTCAATTTAAGCAATATTATTTTACATTTAAGACAACCAAAATGAATTTTATCATCTGAATTTCCTAAAACAAAAGCATATTAGCAATCTTGAGTTGGATACCAAGAGAGGTTAGAAGCATGATCATCAAAAGTAATATTTAATGTGTAGTCCAGAGTTTCCTCCTTCTTTTTATTTCCAACAATTTGAAAAATATCATATATGATTATCTCCTTTTCACAATTTTATTCTAGAAGAATTATCGATTTTCTTTTTTCATTATGTACCATCCCAATAATTCTTTGAGAAAATTTATATGAAAAATATGAAAACATTATTCTAAAGGTATAACATTTTATTCAATTAAATTAGAAAAATAAGTTGTCTAATCTACTTAATCAGATTCAATTTATTTTTTTCTTTACAAATTTTTCATCTACTGTTATAATTATTTTATTAATGCAAGAGTAGCTACTTTATTTAGATCTTCTATAGAATATTCTTATTAATGGTTAAAATCTTCGTTCGATATTAGTTTAGTTCCATCTTATTAAAAACCAAAATTTTAAGGTTTTTCAAAATTATTTTGATATCACAAAGAAATTTATTTGATTCAGATCTCAATTTCTAATAAGTATTCATTTTGTTAAACTATTGATAAATCTGATTAAGTTTCTTTTTTCATGATGTTTGCTATATCAAAATTAAAAATAATTATTTTATTCATTCTGTATAATGAATTAATCCTTTAATAATCAAATAACCAAAATTCTAATTAGATCATTCCATTTTAACTGATTCTCTAACAAGTATATCTTTAAATATAATAATATTCTTATTCGCTCAATCCTTATTTCTAGCAAAGTTATTATTCTTTTTCAAAAAATGATTAATTTTAATCTTTTCCATGAAATACATTTATGAATGTTGTTCATCTTTAAAATAATACTTATCCTTAAGAATCTTAAACATAAACATAAACTTTATTTTAATTTTATTTTCTCTTAATTAAAAATTCTTCAACCTCTTCAAAAGTCTTGATTCCTAATTTTAAGATCTCCGTTCTTCAATTTATNACATCTTTAATTTATGATCCTTAACAAAATTTTCAAAATTTTTTTATCAATTTAATCTCTTGTGTTTGTAATTTAACACTCTTTAAAACTTTAGGATTTAGGAAAAATGACTCTTCAATTTAAGCAATATTATTTTACATTTAAGACAACCAAAATGAATTTTATCATCTGAATTTCCTAAAACAAAAGCATATTAGCAATCTTGAGTTGGATACCAAGAGAGGTTAGAAGCATGATCATCAAAAGTAATATTTAATGTGTAGTCCAGAGTTTCCTCCTTCTTTTTATTTCCAACAATTTGAAAAATATCATATATGATTATCTCCTTTTCACAATTTTATTCTAGAAGAATTATCGATTTTCTTTTTTCATTATGTACCATCCCAATAATTCTTTGAGAAAATTTATATGAAAAATATGAAAACATTATTCTAAAGGTATAACATTTTATTCAATTAAATTAGAAAAATAAGTTGTCTAATCTACTTAATCAGATTCAATTTATTTTTTTCTTTACAAATTTTTCATCTACTGTTATAATTATTTTATTAATGCAAGAGTAGCTACTTTATTTAGATCTTCTATAGAATATTCTTATTAATGGTTAAAATCTTCGTTCGATATTAGTTTAGTTCCATCTTATTAAAAACCAAAATTTTAAGGTTTTTCAAAATTATTTTGATATCACAAAGAAATTTATTTGATTCAGATCTCAATTTCTAATAAGTATTCATTTTGTTAAACTATTGATAAATCTGATTAAGTTTCTTTTTTCATGATGTTTGCTATATCAAAATTAAAAATAATTATTTTATTCATTCTGTATAATGAATTAATCCTTTAATAATCAAATAACCAAAATTCTAATTAGATCATTCCATTTTAACTGATTCTCTAACAAGTATATCTTTAAATATAATAATATTCTTATTCGCTCAATCCTTATTTCTAGCAAAGTTATTATTCTTTTTCAAAAAATGATTAATTTTAATCTTTTCCATGAAATACATTTATGAATGTTGTTCATCTTTAAAATAATACTTATCCTTAAGAATCTTAAACATAAACATAAACTTTATTTTAATTTTATTTTCTCTTAATTAAAAATTCTTCAACCTCTTCAAAAGTCTTGATTCCTAATTTTAAGATCTCCGTTCTTCAATTTATGTCCTTAATTATTTCTCTTTAATCAAATTTTCCATAAATCTTTCATGACTCTCAATTTCATCCAGCTAATCCTTATCATTAAATTCCATTCCTGCCAAAATCACCCAGTATCATTATCTAATGTAAATATTAAAATCCCTTCTTTTTTATCATAAAACCCACAATTTCCTATCCACTTTAAGATGACATATTAGGTTCTTTTATAGTGATAATTCTTCTTTCATTCTTTTAGGGGGATTAAAGACTCTTTTTACCTTAATAAATTCTATTGTATCATAATTTCTTTTTGTTAATAGAATCATCTTATAGTATATATTTAAATAAACATTAACTTCTGGAATTATCTCTTAAAATAAAATCGCCATAATAATATTCTATTTTTTCTTATTAATGCTCATCTCTTGACATTTCTGTTATATCTTAAAAATTTCCAAACCCTTTCTTTTTTTAGCCTTTTGGCAATTAAATTTCTTGCTGAGTTAATCTTTAAAAATGTTGGAAAGTTTAATTTTTTAATAATTGAATAAGGGTTTCCATTAATTTTTTATGCTAAGATAATATTCAAGATAAATTTAAAAAAATTCTTATAAATTTATAAAGTAATTCATGTAAATATCATGAAAAGTATTATAAGGAAAATAGATTCTAAATTTAATAACACATCTTCATGATGTTTGATTTCTCTGTATTTTTTTTGGTTCTTGGTTTTAACTATCAATTTTTCTTTGCTTTTTTTGTTTTTATATTTGAGTCAAACAATACTACTAAAAATTAAGTAAATAAATACTTTTCTTTTTCAGTGAAGAACTTCTTAAATTATATATACCATTATATATTTTATTATTTTGGCAAAAATATTATTTTAATTTAATCATTGAATGATCATATGATGATATATATTATTTTAAACAATTAAATCCATATTCATGGGAACTTAATAACCAAAAGCACCTTAGAGTAAATAGATCACATAATTTCAAATCGAAGTGGCATGCTTAAAAGTAAGTAAATCTTTATATTTTTAGGTAAAAGGCTATGTGGAATTAAACAGAGACAAAAGAACGAATTAAGCATTAATGAAAGAGAAAGCTTTAAATGAAATGTTAAGAAGTCCTTCTAGAATAATGGTTGAAGAGTACCAGAAGCTCAAACAGTTGGTCCAAGATGTTCGGTTTATAGAAACTTGTAACATTGTTATTAGGTATACTAATGTGAAATTAACTTAGATATTGTGATATTGTTAAAGATTAATCAATTAGAATCTTTAGATGCGGAGGAGATCATTCAAAAATATCAGACGTCATGCCATATATTGAAAGTATCCTTTTTGCAGCCGACAATTTAAACTTAGAGTAAGTAATGGAATTTAAAGATCTTATGATATTCTATTTCGGTCCTGGCTTTAATGACACAAGCAAATTAATGAATGTTGATTAAGAATTGAGGTAACTTTATAAAAATCCTTTACCTGATGCTAATGAAGTGAATGAATTTGCATTAAAATTTGCAGAAAAATATGGATTCAGTGAAGAATAATTAAATGCTTCAGGACATTAATTTAGCTCTAAATTTCTCAAACCTGCTTCAGGAGGAATATTATTAGATTAGTAAGTATTTGGTTAATAATAATAATTTATTCCACCTCCAAATTAAGGTTTTGGAGTACCTTTTGGATCTCATCCAGAACCTTTTTCATAACCAGGTACTTATTAAGGATAAACTGATTTTGGAATGTAAGGAGGTTTTGTATAACCATAAGGAGGATTGGGTAATTATCCTTAAGGAGGATTTAGTAATTAACCATAAGGAGGAGGATTTGGTAATTAACCTCAAGGAGGATTTGGTAATTAACCTTAAGGAGGATTTGGATAACCACAAGGAGGATTTACTAATCAACCTTAAGGAGGTTTTGGTAATCAACCCTAAGGATTTGGATAGCCATAAGGGGGTTTTGGTAATTAATCTTAAGGAGGTTTTGGAACATAAGGAGGTTTTGGAACATAAGGAGGTTTTGGTAATTAATCTTAAGGAGGTTTAGGATCTTAACCTTAAGGTTTCCCAAATAATTTTGCTAATTAACCTCCTCCATAAACTGGTTTATATAATTAACCTAATAATTAATTATATGGTAATCAACCTCCAGCAGGATTTGGTTAAACGAATGGTTCTTCAAATCCATATGCAGGTCTTAATTCAGGTATTTTTAATTTATTTCAATATAAAGGTCCTTAAATTATGGCTAGTTAAAATATGAAAACTCCTTAGTCATTCTAAACTCCTTAATAGCCATAGATCTAGCCAGTAATACTACCATAATAGCCTATTGGTCAATAAACAAATAATAATAATAATAATACAAATGTATAAACTCTTGATGAGTTGGAAGCAAGATTTAGAAAACTTGATAAAGGCTTATGATCCAATAATTAAGTTAAATATATAATAATATACATTATATTATTTTTATATATTACATTAAATTATATGTCTTTATTTTTAATATTAGAAACTTATAAAATTCTATTTCATATTTCAAAACATTCTATTCAAATTTACTACAGAAGTCAAACATAAATTTATTATCATTATTGAAAACATTCAAAATTTGAGTATTGATCTTTTAAACTTCAATTAGATTGTTTAAATTTAAATAAGTGTTTTTGACTCAAAACAGATATTAAGTTTCAATTATTGAAAAAGAATTTTTAGTTAAAGTTAATAAAGCTTTAAGAAATCATTAAATCACAAAAATTATATGAATAAATCAAATTTATTTATTTTTTTAATAAAAATTACTATTTTATATGAATTTTTTTATAATTTAAATAAATTTAATAAATTTTGAATTTTTTTGCAATATAAATTATTCTTAATCAATCAATCCACTTCTCAAATACTCCCTCTTTCCAAATTCCTCTTCTTTTCTTTTTACCAATTTTAATTTCCATTTCACCATTCATCTTGCCTTTAACGAAATTACCAGAAATAAGTTTATCCCCAATTTTTAAAGTTCCTTAACCTTCATACATATCCTCTTTAAATTCACCTTCATACTATTGATTTGTTCCTTAATATTTTCCATATCCTTGTCTTTTACCTTATTTCCACCTTCCCTCATATACTTTTCCATCGCTCCATTTATACACTCCATAACCATCAAAAAGATTATTATCAAATTCACCTTCATATTATTCTTGCTAAACTTAATCTTCTCTAAATGGCCACTTTAATATACCTTTACCTTATTTTTTACCATTAACAATTAATCCTTCATATTATGTTTAATCGGGCCATTATTCAACACCTTAACCAGTTATGGCTACCTATTCTTAGTTTAAGTTGGTAATAAATGAAGAAGTAAAAAATTGACCTTGTTAAACTACTCCATTATTTTGTAAATTTTAGATTCTGATTGCACTTGGCTATTGTACTCTTAATGCATCTTCATTGCCAGGACTTAAAGACTCGTTAATTAAAGGTTATAAATCTTCATTAATTTTTTGTTTAGCTCTAACAGAAACATTTTCTAATCCATAAACGCCTTCTTCATCTGCTTTTGCATAAGGTGGGAAAATCTTTTTAAACTTAAGATTATGCTGTTTACAAATTTTATTGGTATCTACAACAGCTTCTCTAAGAATTCCCCAATATGCCTTAACTTTAATAGCCATTTTAGCTTTATTATACAAATATGGTCTTAACCAAGGATGTCTTTCACCTAAATTGGGGTATTTTTCATTAAGAACATCCCTAATTTTATCAAGAATTGGTGATAATTTGATTATGTAGCCTTCAAAAATATAATAAATAATTGATAAAAGGAATGGAACATTTATCAAAACTAAGATAATAGCGACAATTATAAATAAATATCCAAAATCTTAATCTTAACAAGATTTTAGTAAGACTCCCATAGCTAATGAAATGGACAAGATAACAGTAGAATATCTATCAAGCATATTGAGTCTTTTGTTGCTATAGGGAGATACTTAGATTTAGTAAAATCCATAAAGGAACATGACAACTACTAGTAGTAAACCTTTAACTGTAACTTGATCTTCATAAAATGCTAAAATAATGACCATAAATTCTTTTTGGAATAATTTAACGAATTCCCATAGATAACTATTAAGTTAGTATTCAAGATAAAAGAAACCATAAATCAATTTGGTTTACTTAGTATTAATAGTTTTTCTATTTTTGAAAACTAAAAACATAAATAAAAATGGCAAGATTAAGACCCAAACAAGTAACATAGGCATAATGAATCTCAAGAGATAATATTAATGTCTATCACTATCATATCTATAAGCAACATCTCTTTACACATATTAATAACCACTAACAGTTCTAGAGGATGCTAGAACAATAAATCCTTCAACATAAGTAGGTTGTAAATATAGGAATTAATAAATTAAGGCTGTTGTGATAATATTAATCTTATAAGGAACCATTTTAATTATTACACCTATAAAGTAAACAATATAGAATCCTACTAAATATATGGATGGTTGGATGAATGCCCAAACCATTCTAAAGTATAAAACATCTAAATCAGACATTGTTACATAGAGACAATCCATAGCAGTTGTAGTACTCTCAGTTGGATTACCTCCAGTTTTTGCTGTTTATTTAATTGTACTTGGAATTGTTATTTAAAATGAAGCAATAAACTAAATAATTTAAAAGTAATTCGTAAGAACTTTCATTAATACAGCCAAATCACTTTCAGAGCTTTTTAAAAGCACTCCCCATTTATCAAGAGTATCTTCAATAATAAATTACATAGATGATAAATAACTTCCTTTTACTGCTAAAATCATTGAAATAAATGATGTAATTGATGTTGCTACCAAAACTATGTAATTTAATTACATTGTAGGTTCACATCTCGCACATTTATATGCTGATGTTTGAGTATATCTTTCATCATTAAATGTTTGATATAGATCACATGATTCACATAATGCTCCTATATGTCCTGTATAACAAGAAGGATTACCAGGTACCCAACCTCCATTACAATTAGTATCAAAATTCTCACAATATTAAGATTAATCATTATCATAATCAGGTCTCCAATATCCAGGTTTCAATTTTATGGATGATTGTTTTATAGCTATCATATAATCAGAATTAAATTATGAGCATAAAACAGCTCCTATAGTAACAGAATATTAATTTAATTTTGGACTGCATGGTATACAACGACCAAGTTAGTATACTTCTCCTTTTTAACATGGAAATGTTCTCACATTTAACATTAATTCATAACCCATATTGTATCCTATTATACTATAGTCTGGAGGATCTGCATATACAGGAATGGCCATTTTATCACATTTTACTAATTTATCAATTTATATTACTTTTTAATTCCAAATAATAATTCTTATCAAATTATGGGTCAAAAATTAATTACATATCATCAAGTGCATAGCCTTTTTAATTCTTGCTAAAAATCATTTCATTAGGAGATGTAAAATTATTTGTAAAAACTAGATTGTCAGAATAATTTTAAAAACTTTATATTCTACCAAATATATAACACTTATCACCCTCATCATCATTTACAATTGGTTCATAAAATCTATTCAAATTAATAACTCTAAATATCCATTCATAAGGAATATATTCTTGAGTTTCTTCTAAAAAATATTAATATGTATTAATTGATTATCCTGAAGGCAGAATAAGCAAATTAGTTTTCTCAGGATAATTACCAATTATATGATAATCTAAAGATATATTTTCCCTTATTCTTTCATTAACACTATCAATATTTCCATCTAAATTCAAATCACCACTTAGATTCCTATAAACTTAAACTTTTAGATAGGAACCATAATTCATAGAAATAGTTTATCTTCTTGAATTTTCCTGAATATTACTGGCCATCATAGAAGCATTATTATATTAAAATGTTATTAATAAGGAATCTACATCTGCTAATTCCTTATCAATTAAATAGAAAGCAGCTCCAACTTAAGCTCTATTATTTAGAAAAGATAAATTGTAAACATATAACGAAGTATCCAAATCTCCACCAAAATTTTTATAATAAATTGCAGCTCCAGCTAAACTAGCTAGATTATCTGAAAATACACATTCTTTTACTAAAACATTTAACCCTGATAAACTTATGCTTGATCCAACACTTGCTCTATTTGATGAAAATGTTGATCCAACTATAGAAACTGTATAATTTTCACTTAATTACAGTAATCTATTTTTTGAAAATTAATTAATGTTCAAATCCAAAATGTTTTAATTTGGTACAAAGGGACTCAACTCTATATCCTTTTATATTAATAAGCATCCATAATATCCTACTGTATTATCTTTACAATTTATCTGATTTAAAAATAGTTTGGTATCTGTTGAACTTCCTACATTTACTCCCAATATTTACACTAAACCTCCATAACATCTTTAACATCTATTCGAAGCAATACTTAACTTTTCAAAATTTAAAAAAGAATTACTAAATACACTTTTTATCTTGATTATAGAAGTACTTAATATTTATCCAGCCTCTAATGTCAAACTAAATATTAATCAATATTTATTACTTAAGCATATTCTAAAGAACACAATTTATCAAAGTTGTATTTGTTGTTGAATTAAATCTTTAAATAACTTAAACTGTATCAACATCAAAAGTAGTATATGAATAGACAGATTCATATTTATCATTTTCATTATATTAATTATAAGATTCTAAATATAAAAGACTATTCCAACTCTCTTCATCTTGATTTTAGTAATTCTAAAATTCTATGATGTACATAATTTAATCACAACTTTATTAACTCAAAGTTTAGCTTAGTCCTTTTTTAATAAATCCATCACATTTATTTACTATAGAATTGATTTCAATAGACCAATTATCAACAAATTGTGAATCTATTACTTGGATCTGATTTTAGACAGTTGGTGTCATTTAGAGATCTAAAAGTGGCATCAAAAAAAGAACATTCCTTATAAACTTACTTTAAGATATAAATATATCAGTCATAGCTATTGCTTTAATTATACTCACATATTTAAAATTAGTGAAAACAGAATTTCTAATAGTTAATTATCCTGTGTATTGATAATATATTCCTGAATTTTCAGTTAATTTCAATTAATCTAGAAGTGATAGATCTGGTAAATTTTAAATGAAGTTATCATAATTATTATCACCTACAATAATATTCTAAAATTCTATTAAGGGTTTATTGGTTGATTCTAAAAATGGATTACTTATAAATGAATAACCCAAAGATTGACAAAAGTAGAATTAAGAGTTTTTTAATAAGATACTTTGCTTAAATTTTGTAGGATAAATATAAATGCAACCTCCACTAATTCTTGCAGTGCAATTAGTCATAGTAACAGAATGTAATTCTAATTGCATTTCAGAACTATCAGAATTTATTGTTAAACACCCTCCTTATGAACCATCAGCTAATTATAAACTGCTTTAAATATTTTTAAAATGTGATTCCTTGATTGTCACAATTCCTTCTAATAGTTCTATAAAAATTCCAGCTGCAGACTAACCAAAAGATTCAATTATTTCCAGATTCTCAATGTAAATGAATTTACCTATAATATATAGATTTGATCCTTGAGATTAAATTTAAAAGAATAATTCTAAAAATATTAATAATAATTATATTACTTAGATTAATAGCAGTTGTTTATGTATCATTTGTTATTAATTGTTATTCTTCAAGATAATCCAACCATTAAAGATCTAAGATATTTGTTTTTTAAAAATAGCAATTAATAAGAAGAAATGAATCCACTTTGATCCACATCAATCCATTTGTTGATTTTGAAATACGATTGTAATTGAAATAAGAATCAACTAAATTTAATAATGAATTTGGAGAGATAATCAATAATAAAGCTGGAGTTTGGCTTGTTTATGAATCAGTTATTTGATGTAAATGATTTTAATTAAATTAAGCATTAGTTATGGTGATATTTTAATTTTGTTGTGAATCAATTGTAATTAAGCTCATTTCTTTTCCATTTAATGTTGAAGCAAGTTTATTATTATCGAAAAACAGATTTTTTAATAAGATGGTTTCCATTTACATGTATTATAAGTTTTGATAGGATTTTATTACAATTGCAGATCTATCAATAAAAAGATTATCATAAACTTCTATGTAATCCATTTCAATAGACCCTATAAATCCTTCTATGTAAATTAGATAAGAATTGAATTGATATTCATTCTATTTTCTAAAAGCACAATCAGCCGAATTAGGTAACAAATTATTAAAAGGATTGGTTACAAGAATAAAATTGTTGAGATTAGGATCTACTTCAAAATCTTCAGTTATAGTTTCATCATATTCATAAAGCATTTCATTATAAATGTATAGAAAATAATATACATTCACTATTTTAATAGATTACGATTATCCAATAAAGAAACTGGAGAAACCTTGAGTATTACTAATTGTTATATCATTTATTAAAACGTTTCCTATATTTTATAAAGAAATTAAGGCTGATGAAACTGAATCAATATTCATTTAACTTATAGATTAGACTTATAAATCTTAGATGATTAAATATTCAATCCATACATTAGAATTTATTCCAAAACTATTAAGAGGTGTAGAAATTACCATTAAACAATTAATATTTTAACAAATATTATTTCTAAATGTTATCTTTTTAAAATAAAATTATGATATGCTACTTTTCTGATCTGAATTATAAATTTAATTATTGGAAACTATGAGTTCAGAGTTATTAGCAAATAGAGAACGATAGCAAAAGAATTTTTCTATCATTAAAGTAGGACTAATTACATAATTTGATCCTTATTGATATAATGTTAAAACACTTTCTAAGTTTTTGGCTTCAAAAGATTTGACTAAAGCTAAATTAAAAATACTTCCATTTGTAACTGTACATAAAATTAATTTAAGATTATCTACTATTACGCTATAGCTTGTAGTAGTAATTATATCTGAAAAGATAGCTGTATTTGTGATGTTAGTATTTGTGAATTTGAGGGAATTAATTTACAAAATATTATTTGCTCCCAATTGATTTACTGTTATAAGAACATCATTAATTTCACTATTCTTTACATGAACATCTTCTATGATATATACTCCTTATTCAAGAAATTAATTGGTTGAAGTTTGATTAATAAAATTTTCATTTTTAAGATTTTCAAATTCGACTAATTACAATTTTATAAATATTGTATTTTATAAGACTATATTAAATGCACTCGCAACATTTTCTTTAAAGACTTTACAATTTGACATAGTAAACATAGTTTTTTACCCAAGAATTTCCAATCCAAATTCACCAGATGTTTTTTCTTTGAAAAAGACATTTTCAACTGAAACAGAAGAATAATCCTAAAGTATCATTCTACCAGTTTATTTGAATACAGAATTTTGACCATCTATTACAATTGATAATTTTTAAAGTGTAAAAACATTTCTTTAAAAACCTGATTTAATCTAAAAGGGTTTTTCAAAGACACAAACATTATTGAAATCAGAAATGAATTTAATATTGATATTAATATGAGTAACAGTTTCCTAATTGTATTTATTATATTGTTAAGCATTTTCTAATTTTTGTAAAAAAAGAGTAACAATTTTAGTTTTTTATTTTTTATAAATTTCCTATAGTTTAATCACATTAGGTTATGTAGTACTAGTTTCACCACAAGAAACAATTACAATAGTTTCTAATTTTTTTTCACATCCTTTGAAATTTGGATCTTTAGTACAAGTAATAGGAACACCAAAAAATGAGTCAATATAGATGTTTTAATTTTCATGTGGTTATTTGGTCTTATAACAAAAATTGCTATATTTGTTTAATTGATCAAAATCAGGATTAAAGAAAGGATTAACAAGATTAATTTCATCTTGAGTTCTTTCTCTACAAGCAATACAATTATTTGGACATTCATTACATTCACTATTATCAGCAGTTAATGATTGTTATGAAGATGGTATAGGACATTTTGCACAGTAGGCAGTATCATCTAAATATAAACATTCAGAATCTTTAGTTTTAAAGTCTGAAGGAACACAACTATCAGTACATCCTTTGCATTAGTTATTGTATAAGTAGAATCCTTCTTGACAAGTTGAACATAAGGGTTCATTAAGTTTTTCTTTTTTGATTAATTCTAAGTCTTTTAAAAATTAATTATAATCTATTCCAGCTAATTACAATTGTAAATAGGCAGCAATATTGTAACTATTAGTGTATTACCAACATTCATCACATCTAGAAGGACATGGTAAACATAGATTTGAAAAAATATCAGGATAGTATCCTTTTTCACATTTAAGACATTAGAATTACTCAACTGTATTAACAATATATGAAATGCATTGTAAACAATATTTAATCTTTTTTCTGCAATCTTAACTTTCATCACAACTATTTGTTACAGAGTTTGCTGTATTTAAATATTTCAATAATTAATAATCTTTGCATTCATAACAAAGCTATTTATTTTAATCCTCAGAAACACATTTTTAATTTGGATCTAAAATTTTTTCACATTTTCCTTCTTCAACCTTAAATCCAGATTTGCACTTATAACATTATTACTTTGCATCATAATCGATAACGATTTCAAAACCTAATTTATAAGTTTATAGAATGGTGGCGCCATCATCCTTTGAATATTGATAATAACTGATTTGACAATTACTATCTTCTTAATATTCACACCAAGATCCTTCATTTGATACAACATAACCTTACTAACATTAGGTACATCGTTGTTATTCATAGCCATCGACATATTCGACTTAACATCTTCTGCATCCATAATCACAATAAGAACATTTTTAGCCTTCTTCCATGAGCACCAAATAATTGTAATCATCTTGGATACATTCTAAGCATATAATAACTCCAGCGAATTCACATTTTGAACAACCTTCAAAACATGGGATACAATCATAATTATCATTAATGGCATAACCATCAAAACATTCATAACAATACTGACTAGAACATTATTTGCATTTATTAAATGGACAAGTATTGCATAGATCATTTTCAAAGTAATATCCATCTCCACAAAATATACCTTTATGAGTTACATCATTAGGATCTAAAAGAAGACTACATTAATTTCCTTCATCTCCTTCATCTCCTTCATCTCCATCATCACAAAATTTTAAACAACCCTCACATAATTCCGTTTCAAAACTTTTCTTTCCTCCTACTGACTAAGAAGGTACTTCAATTATATTATAAATTTGAGTTTCACTAATTTGAAGTTTTCTAAATGCTCCATTTTCATCTCCATCTGTAATTGCATAATTGTAAGTACACATTCTAAAATTCTACCAAGTCTCTGAGTTCTCTCTACAATCCATACATAAGTAAATCATTTTATCTATGAATGATTATGGACTATTTTAACTTATAATTATAATACCACTTCACACAATAACTCTCATTATTAAAGTTCAATTTAAAATAACCATATTCGCATCTTATTTTATTTTTTGCATCACATAACTAATATCCATCATCACATTTTTGTTGACATTGACTTCCTTCACTCTTACAACCTGTTTTATATTCATCCTATTAATTCTAACCTTTTTATATTTAATATTTACTGTTATTGATACCAGAAACAGAAGAAATGTTATTTCTAATTTCATTAAATTTTAAATTCTTTGTTTTATAATTGATAATCTCCAAAATTTATATAATTCATTTCATCTGTTTTTTCACACTTTCTATTCTATCTCCCAAACTTATTTTATTTTGATCATAATACTTGCTCTAGATTTAAGTAATATTTTTATTTAATCATTAACATTTAAATGGGTAATATTTGTTGCTCACAAGAACTTCTCAGTAATACTCTATATATGATTTAAGATAATACTACAGAAATTGAGATCAAACCCATAGATCTCAATCAAAATTATAAATAGTTAACCACATAAGACACAAGTAAACATTGTTCTTATTTTTAGAAAAGTCAACCTATCTGAAACTTAGTCCAGATCTCTTTATTCATATGAAAAGAGAAGACCTTTTCAGTCAATACTCTATAGGTAAAGCTCTCGGAGAAGGTACTAATAAAATTAAATGTTTGTAGGTGCTTATGGCTAAGTCTCATTGGTAACCAATAAAAAAACTGGTAATTATTTTTTCTCTATTGTTATAGGAATTGTTAGAGCAATGAAAGCAATCAAAAAAGATTGTTTATTCGAAGAAGAAGAATCAAAATTATTTTAAGAGATGCACATCTTAAAGGATCTTGATCATCCAAATATTGTTAAGCTTTAAGAATTATTCTAAGATGAAAAGTGCTATTATTTGATTACTGAGTATTTAACTCCCTCATTTTTAGATTTCTTAATGGTGGCGAATTGTTTGATAGAATATAAAAAGCAAAAACCTTTTGCGAAAGAGATGCAGCCAATATTATGAAGCAAATATTATCAGCTGTAGCTTATTGTCATTCCAAATAAATTGTACATAGAGATCTCAAACCTGAAAATATAATCTTTACTTCTACAGATGAAGATGCATAACTTAAAATAATTGACTTCGGCACTTCTAGGAGATTTGACAATCACAAAAATATGACCAAAAGACTCGGGACTGTAAATTATTAATCAAATCATAGCCATATTATATTGCTCCTGAAGTACTTATGAAAAAATACAATGAAAAATGTGATGTCTGGTCATGTGGTGTAATTCTATACATTCTTTTGGCAGGTTATCCTCCATTTTATGGTAAAAAGGATGTTGATATTTACCAAAAGATAGTGAAAGCTAATGTGCCATTTTATTGTATGTCAAAATTAAATTAATGTTTTAGCTGAAGAATGGACTAAGATTAGTGATTAAGCAAAATAATTAATTTTAAAAATGCTTTGTAAAGATGTAGGCTAAAGAATTAGTGCATAAGAAGCATTGGCTGATCCTTGGATGTTAGAACATAACCAAACTAATTTAGTTGATCAGTAGTTTTTAAAAAATCTATCAGAATTCAGTGCTAAAAGTAAATTAAAATAAGCTCTACTTACATTCATGGCATGTTAAATGATTTAGCAGCATGAAGTGGAGGAGTTACAAAAATTATTTAAAGAATTAGATACTAATAGTGATGGGACATTATCAAAAGATGAACTTAAAAAAGCATTTTAAGATAAGCTTATAAATAAAGATTACTTAGTTGAATCAATAGAAGATAAAATCGAAAATCTAATTTAGTAGATTGACATAAATCAATCTGGTAAAATAGATTACACAGAATTTATAATCGCATGTTTATAGCAATAATAATTAATAACACAAGATAAAATCAAATAATCATTTAAAATATTAGATATTGTATTATTTTATAATTATTTCATAGGATGGGGATAATTTTATATCAAAAGGAGAATTTTAAAGAGCAATGGAAGGAGTAGATGATGTTATATGGAGTGAATTTTTAGAAGAATGCGATGAAGATAAAGACGGTAAAATTTCGGAAGCAGAATTTATTTAAATAATTCTTAAAAAAATATGATTATTATTTTGATACTAGTTTTTTTCTGAATTAAATTAATTATATATTTCTATTACATATATATCAGATCTCAATATGAAGAGGTTCTTTTAAGAACTTTTGTAGAGTTTCCAATCCTGCATTTGTATCAAAGATTGTTTCCTCCATAAAATTTTCATCTGTTTACTATTATTGCCAATATTCTATATTCAGTTTTACTTAATCAACACAAGTTTTTTGGATGTTTTCACTTTAAATATAATAAGTAATTACTTTTTTAAAATTGTAGAAAAGGCCTCAAACATTGGTAAAACAATTGCCTTTAAGAAACCTTCTTGTGATTTGGAAACATTCTACTTTCTATCACACATTGGTGAAATTGGTACTTTAAGGTACTATTCTAAATCTCCTTAGAGAAAGAATTCTTCAACTATTCTTCTACTCCATAATTTATGTAATTTCAATTCCTTTGCTCCATGACCAACATCTAAATTATTGTAATTAATAAATATTACCTGCACATTTAATTCCTATAGACATAATTAATTGTTAATCAATAGCAGGAGATTCATTAACATTTAAATAATTTTAAAATTTATTCATCAATTAAAAGTGTCTGGTTAGATCAGTATCAAGAATTAGATTTAAACAATATTTTCTAAATCCTTTGATTTCATTTTAACTTAAATTTTCAGTTATATTGCATTTACTTTAAGTAAGAACTTAAAATAATAAAAATGAATGATAATTTTCCAAAACACTTTGATCATTAAACAATAATGCTAATCTACATCTATTTGCTGTCATAAATCCATTATTTAATCCTGGATGTCCTATATCATGTGCTAATGAAGAAATCAACAAACAAGTAGCTTAAAAATCATCAATTAAAGTGCATAATCCATTTTATAAGAAAAATGCTGTTGAATTTGCAACATCTATTGCATGCATTGAATTATGATAAAAATTATTTTGATATAAAGATTCTATTTTGACACTAAAATCTCCAAGTATTTCTAGATTAGTTATTTTCAATGTTTATATCACTTTGAATATTTTAAATAAATTTATTGACCCTTCAATAAATAGCATTCTTTATGATTAATCTAAATTATTTAAAGTAGAATCTGGTTATAAGTAATTAATATTAAAATCTATTAAAGTTTTTTCAGCAATGTCATCCATATCATCCTTTATATCATCAATATATTAAAATGAAGCTTCTCTTTAAGTAAAATGTGAAAGTATGAATCTAAAAATTAATATAAACTTACTTTTTAGCATCTTAACTAAATTAATCTTCTTTTTATGTTTATTAAATACTATTATTACTATTTTAACAGTCTAATTATCGATGACTTCTTAAAAATTTCGGTAACCAAATATTATCTTTTTTTCCTGTCAATAAATTTAAAAGATCATCAATTTCATCAATAGTAATAACATTATCTCCCTCAACTATATCTTAGTCAGAGTGAGATTAATATTAATCAAATTATAAGTTCTTTCCTTTTAAATCTGAATTTTATGAAAGAGTTCTACTTGCTCTTCTTTTAAAGTTCTCCAATTTTGGAGTTGATTATTGATAATTTTAATTAGTAACTTCATCAACTTCATCTTTACCAAATACTTCTGTTATTGAAACCATCGATTATAATTTTTCTTATTATTGACTAACATTTTTTAACATCTGATTTTTAATTGTGCATTACTGTTTAAATTTAATTAATTTTAATTTGTTCACTAAATCATTAGCCCTTGATTATAGTTACATCTAAGATTTTGAATCTATTTCTTCTTAATATTTATTAATTTATTATTGTTACTACTACTTCATTTGATCCAATTCTTAATTAAATTGCTTGATTTTATTTGATGTTTCATTTAACAGTCTTTATTATCGTAATTATTTTGATAAAATAAAAACAGATTAAACTGTTATCAATTTTATTGTACTTAAAAAATGCTCTCCCCATAGGCATTAAAATATTAAAACACCACTTATTCCAACTACTTAATGCATATTATGTAATTTCAAGGAATGTCGGTTGTAGATATATTAATGGATTAATATAAAAAAAGTAAATTAGTCAAGTACTTATTCTGACCTTTTTTATACACTAAAAAATATTAAAAGAATCTTACTTGTCTATAGTTAATGTAGTTATTAAACTATTTATCAGTAAAATTACTAAACCTAAATTCAGAAGAGATTCGGGAGTTTAAGTAGTTCTAAAAATTTTTTAACAAATGTTTTACTTTTTCTTCAGATATTGAAATATAATCCAATAGGTCTCTATAATTTTAATTGTCAATTCTTAGCTGTATTGACTCAAATCAGTATTCTAAAGATTTCCAATGACATTCCAAATTATGTTGCCAAATATTATTAAGCAAATTACAATTGTTTATTCTTGTTTTGATGTTTAAGTATTAATATAATGTGTTTAAAATACTTCTGATACTTTCATCTTTATCTAATCATTCGATAGCACATTAACAGATTAGTTATTCATTTTTTTATAATATTTTATATCAATCAAAATCTCATAAAAATTAATATATCAAACCAAAAAACTATGGTATTTAAATTAAATATTAAAATTTGAATGTTTCAAAAGCTCATTGTTTTTCTTTAAAAGACTCTCTTGTTGAAATAATCAAATTTTTTATAAATTTTTTAATTATGCTTAAAATTCTACACTTTAGCAAGCTCTCATTCAGGTTTATAAATAAAAGTATAGCATGCTTTTCTTAACCCTTTATATAAAAAGATTATCAATTCATTAGTGATGATGAATCTGATTATGAATTTAAGGCTGCTTTAGTAAATGATGAAACATATTAACATTTTGCAAATGCTTAAACAATTGAAGAAGTCATTCAAGTTTATCAAGAAAACAATTTAACTCCAGAATAGATTCATTTCCCTGTTTTTTAAATTAGTACCCTTCTTTAAAAGAACTCATTAGAATAAAATGAACTTCTTAATCAATTCATTACAGAAAATGTCTTACCTAATTTCGATAAATTGAAGCCTTCACAAATTATAACAGTAATGTTATTGTTGTAAAAGTTGTAAAATAAATAATATAATTCCTAAATAAAGAAGCATTTAGAGTAGAATTTACAAAATTATAATTCAAAATAATTGCCACACATATTTTATTTCTATTCTAAGTAAGGTTGGAGGATGTTCCATATAGGTAAGATCTTAAAAAATCAACTAAGAACTGTTAAATTTAATATAGTTGGACTTTGTTAAATTATCAGAGCTTGTTATATAGAATCAAGCCAATTAAAATCTATTTTTCATTCAGATTTAGCATTAAAAGCTAGTAGATTATTAATAAGTATGGTTGATGATATGTCGATACAATAATAAATAGCAGTATTTAATTAATTAGCAAAAATGAAATTACATTTAAGTACATCATATAAATAATTACCTTAATTACTATATAAGTTGGCTGAAATATTTGTCGAAAATATAGGAAAGATTAATTTACATTCTAAATTAAAATTATTACAATCTTATTAAAGTTTAACTGATACTTTTCCAAATACTCTTTTTGAAGAAATATATAACTCAATTGAAATAGATTCTTTGAGTAGTCAAAATAAATTAAGATTCTATTTAAATCTAAAAGAACAGAGATCTTTCAATCAACCTAAACCAGAAAAGATGTAATAAATTCTCAATAATATTAAATTTGATGAAGTTAATGAAAACAATCTCTTGTTAGAATTTATAAATTTAGAGTTTGGAAAACAAAATAAAGCTTTAATCAATTCTATAATATAAAGGTTGAATAATGCTTAGAATTTGAATTCAAAATAAAAAATATAACTCATATAAGCAATTATTAAACAAAATAGGGTTTCAGAATTTTTGGATTAGATAAAAATCAGTAGTGATCATCTTCCTAGATTAATAGATTCAGCTTATTATTGTCATAGGTATATGAATGATTTACCAACTTTGGAACAAAAAGAAAATATAAGAGCATCTACAGAATAATTGATGCTCAAATTAGAACAACTTGAAAGCAAAAGTAAATTATCAATAAGCCATTATATTTTAAAATTGGAACCATATCATGGGGATCCTTTTTATGAGTTTATTAATAAGGAAATAAAATTAGACGAATTACCTGAAAAAGACTTTATTCATTTTCTTTTAAGGTTAAATAGTCAGATTCATTTTAATCATGAATTAAAATCAAAAAGTGAAATCATGAAACCTTCACTTGATTAATTATAAAGTATAATAAATAATATTTCAAATATTGATTATTTAAATGATAAGTTGGTTAAATAAATATCTAAATGGCTTTTCGATATTGCAAATAAGAGTATTAATGATGGAACATTTGACGTAAATTAAATATTAAATTTAATCTTTAAAATAGTTTTGTATTGTCCAAAATATACTTTACATACCACAAGAGGAACTGTTTAATAATAAATAAGAGATTTATTAAATTTTATATCAACATAAATTTCTTAATATTAAGGAAAGTTAGAGGTAGATTTACAATTATTTTTTCGTTTTAGTAATACTCTATCTAATTTGGAAGTAAAAACAAACTTAATCTAAATCATATGTTAGTTTCTCTGTATATAAGCAGATGATTTAGATGATTTTCAAAAGATTTAAGTTGCATAATTAATAGTAGATTTTACACCAAATAATTATGATAAATTATCTGTTATTAATTCGTACTTAGTTAAGATTTTAAAATTAAAATTGGATAAGTTTCTTTATATATTAATTAGTACTAAAATATTACTTTATTAATTAAAATTTAAAGAAAAACTTAATTGTGTAGTAGACGTAAATGTATTAGAATAATCAATAAGTTAATTAAAGACTGAATTGATTCAATTTAATTTTTCTTTGCATAAAAAAGAATCTTATTAAGAGGGATTAATGATTCTGTTAGATTATGATGCTTGGAGAATGAAGTACTAAAAAGAAGAAGATGATGGCTTGTCAGATTTTATAAAATTACATTTTTAAAATCTTAATGAATAATTGAATATGAAGAACATGAGACCAGGTCTAAAAAAAGTAATAAGAATTATAAATTAATGTGAAAATAGATATTAATTTATAAAAATATATGAAGATTTATTTTAATAGATGTTTTCAAAATGTAAATAAATTAGAAATTAAGAAATTCCACATATTTAAGCATGTTTAGATTATTTAGAATTTGCAAAGAAATTAAAATTATCAAATAAAGAAATAATCAATTTTCTTATTGATTAAATATAAGATTAAGATCAGAATTTAAAATCTACACAAATAGTTTCAATTGTTTAAAAATTTGCTGAAATGAAAATTTATACAAAGCCTCTGTATGATAATCTAAGCAACATAATTATAAAAAATTCTAGATACTACACCTTAGTAGAATTATTAGATATAATGAATTCATTTGCTAAGCTTGGATACTTTAATTAGGAATTAATTGTAAATATATTGGAACATATATAAGAAGAATTGAAAATTCTAGATAATGGAATTGTTAGCGTTTATAGTCTTTGGAGTATATTAACAAATTTTTATTATTTTATGAAAGAATTTAATTAGAATCTTTTTTAGAGATATGAAAGTACCATTATGCATTTGATGAAGAAGTAAGAATTTGACTTATAAATAATGGTAGAGTTTCTTCGTTTGTTGATTCGGATAAGATTTAAAAAGTACCTATAATAGTCCGTCAATTTATGGATATTTATAATCTGATAGAGTTCAGTGGATATTTGAATCTACGTAAACAATTTAATTAATAATTGAAGAATTAAATATTTTATAATAAGAACAGGCAAAATAAATTGTTGAAAGAGGAAAAGCTAGAGTTTAGTAAAATTTAATTGCAAATCAGAAATCAACTTAATAATTCCGTTCATTGATGAAATTCCTAGATAAGAAATAGATAGAGTATACAATGAATTATTGTTTTGACTCTTAATGTGTAGATTTTTATATTGAGTCAAAAAGAATGATAATATCAGTGGATAATTCTTTATTTGTAACACATGATATGGTAATCATATGATTTATATCTAGCAATAATATACAGGGTTTCATTATATAAATGAATGGATTTTGGAAGGTGTGTCAAAAAAATATGAATTGAAAAATATTAGAATAAAGGCTTGGTAATGGTTATAAATGAGTGATGAATAGAAAACAAAGATTTTGTAATTGTGATATATATAAAAGTTTAAAATGTATTTATTTGCATTTTTTGTTTTGTTTAATAATATAAGTGATTAAGTAAGAACAGAGTATAAAGAATAATATAATTTCATTAATTAGATTCCCATCATTTCAAGCATTCCTTTATAGTTTTCTTTTTGTTATCTACAATTTAAGTAACTTTTTCTTTTTAATGAAAAAAGCATATCATGATTTCTTCATCAAATTTCACTCTGTTCTCAACCATAGTTTTATCTGAATAAATTCTTTGATAATTTCCTTCATCAATGTCACCATATGATTTTTCAATAAAAACTAAGTGAAAGGAATTAAGACCTAATCCAGGTTTGCTCATTTATATTAATCAAGTTTATTTATTAAAATATAAACAAAAATAGAATCTATTTTCAGTTTTCTAAAGCTAAATAACAATGTGATTATATATTTAAACTCTAGTGGATTAATATATAAAGAATTTCTTCTCAGTAATTCCTAATTATTATAATTAAAAAAGCAAAACTGTTTTAAATGGCAGAATTGCAAATTGAGCATTACAACATTGAGCGCCTTTTGACAGAATTGGAGTATGAATTTGATTAAATAAAAAAGATTAAATGGTGAGCCATTAGACAAAGTTGCAGAAATTTGGAATGCATTTATAAAGTGGAGTAAAATGAACTTTGATGTTGAGAGGACAATAAATATTCCACATTTAGGTAAGGGATATATTACAAATTTATTAGGTAACTTTGCATTTAGATTACCACATTTATAGGGAGAAGAGATAGCATTAGATAAAGAGAAAAGTGTTCTATTTTATCCAAACGAGAATTTTTTGAATAGCTCAAATCTACGATATAGAGTATATATTGAAATATGATTACGAAATAGGGAGAAATAGAAACACCAACTCCAACAATAAAAATCAGTTATCATTAAATTGCTAAATTATGTGGAGGAATAGAGACTTAAGTATAGCAGACTTAAAAAGTTAATGATAAATCTATTGTATCTAATAAGTAGATGGGAGTGGATAGATCATTAATTTAAGCAATTGTAGAGGGAGTATTCTAATCTTTAATTTAAAAAATAAAAACAAAAACATAAGTGGAGGTTGATTTAGGATATTTTGGAAAATTTTTAAGATTTGATTCCACATTTACATTTGAACCACTTTTAAAATCAAAAGTTCAATCATAAATCAAATAAGGATCATAAACAAAAAAGACTGTTAGAAATTTGATTGAATAATCAAAGCATGCCATAACATTATAAACAAGGGGGCAAATATCTAATTTCTAAATGGTTAAGAATTAAATCTAATAATAATAATAAGAAAGTAAATTATGAATTCTAATTGATAGTCATGTAATAGTCAATAGAGTAGAGTTAATTGTTGCAATCAAAAAAAGCAGCCTTTGAGATTTTTAATGAAAACTCTTAATAAAAAATGATGTAGACTCCAACAAGGAGAATAGGAAAATTAGAACAGTATAAAAAATAAAAAATTTAATTAGTATTCCTATAATGCCTGAGATGCTTGGAGCAGGTACAGATCCATTAGCTAAAAATTAAGATTTTTCTAAATTAGTTGAGAATCCTGCAGCTTTGATGACTTAATAATTTATAAAACCATAGAATGCAAAGATTCGTTTCCCTCCAATTTTAGATAAATTTGCTAGAACATTGGCAGCTCCAATATCAGGGATGAAATATAATAGTAGTGTTGTGGGAAGAATAGCATCTAATTATAATCCTGGAGCAAAGAGATTCTATTTTGATAGTGAATCTAAAGGTGTAAGAATATTGAAAGCATTTGAATCGAAAGTGAATTTCACAGCAAATCCAGAATTATTATAGAAGCCTGCATCTTTGGAAGAAGAATTATTATATGTAACAGGGAAATTAAGAACAAAAGAATTGAAGGAGAAATTGGAATCTAAGAATAATTGTTATGCAAGATATTAAGCTTATATTAATAATGAAATACCATAAGAATTTATAGCAGAGATTAAATAATAATGGGTTTAAGACATTATTGAGCTGTTACCAAGAGATTTAAAGAAATTAGGAGATTAACTAAGTTAAAAGTATGTTGAAGAAATGATGAATGAAATAACACACGATTACAATTAAAGTATGAAAAAAGCAATTTTGGATTATGTTCTTAAAGATGAAGAAGAGAGATTGAGAATAGGAATAGTAGAGATTATTGATGAAATTCCAGAATATGGATCTGCTGTTTATAAAGGTATAGAACCTAGTGAGGAATGGAAAAAGAAAGTTAATGAAGCTCGTGATGCTATGGTTTAGAACTTAGTAATCAATAGTAATACTACACTGTAATTGTTGAAGAGTTGGTATGCTAAATATTCAAAAATGAATTTCTTAGTTTTATCATCTGCTAAAGATTAACCTATGAACATTAATTATTTTACTAAAGTTTAATAGGATCGTATTTAAGAAGTTAAAAATCATTTATAGAATGAATGGCATAAAGAGGTAGCAGATCTCTATTAAAAAGAATTACATGTTGCAAATAGAAATAAAAGACATGCTATGTTATTCTTTGAAAGTACTGCTACTTTAATGAGTAATTTATTGAGAACTTAAATCAATGAAAGTTTAATTTCATATAGAAATTTCTTTAAAAGATTTGATAAGAAGCTTTTAAGAACACCTTAATAAGTTATTGCTGAAGAAGATGATTTTGATAAACCTATTGAAGATGTTTTTCTTACTGTTAAATTAAAACATGATGGAAATAAAATTGAATTCGCTGATCATCTTCAAATGAGCATCAAAAATGGAATTTTAAAATTAATTGATGATATTTACAAATGTTCAGAGAATTTTTAAAGACCTGAAAATACAATATCAAGAAGTGAAAAAACATCGCTTTGGAAGATTCCAGAAGATGATGATACATTTGTTTCAACTTATAAGACAATCAATGAGATTTTAGATATAAATTTGAAAAATGTTGAAAGCACTTTAGAGATTTATGAGAAATATTCATATCTCTTAAGAGAGACAGAGAAAGCTACTTAATGGACAAGTGTTGCAAGAACAAGAAATGAATTTATTCAAGCATTCAATAATTATTCATAACTATATGAATAAGTAAATGAAGCTATACCATTTTTTGTACGTGTAAATATGATTTTGGTTGATGGATGTGAAGTTAAAAGAAAGTATTTAGACATCATATAAGAAATTATTTAATTGTTGGAAAGAAATATTCATGATTACATTATGACAACTAATTAAAGAATCAGCAAAGAAATTCAAGCACTTCAAGATAATATTTAAGGTAGAGCTGATACAACTGAAAGATTGGTTGAATTAGAAGCAGCTTTAGAGAAGATTAGGAAAACAGAAAATAAGAAAGTCTAAAATGATTTCATAGATTTGTAAAAATGGTTGTATTAGTTGTATACAACTAATTATTAAATTAATGAAGATGATTTAATTTAAATTTCTAATACTTCTAGATTAGTACATTCCTTAATGCTTAAGGTTGATTAAGAAGAAATCCGTATTTAGAAGGATAGAGATTAATTAGAATAATTTATTAGAGAAAGAAGAGAGAAATTTTAAAATAATCTTGATGAAATCACTTAAAGTATTAATAGATTGAAAACATCATATACTTCTGCTTATTAAGTAAAAGAAGCTAATGATATTGTTGATAATCATGTTAAGAAATTATAAGAATATGTAGCTGAAATGTAGGATATTTAAATGAGAGAAGAATAATTGGGTTGGTAACCTACAGAGTTTGTTAAATTATAAGATGCTTAAAGTAGTATTAAGCCTTATGAGGAATTATGGCATTAATTAAGAGATTGGGAATAAAATTCGACTAATTGGACAAAAGCTAAGTTTATATTTAGATTAGATGCAGAAAATATTGAAAAAGATGTTAAAACAATGTTAACTTAAGCTAAGAAATTGCAATATCAATTTCCAAAAAATGTTACGCCTTCAGGAACAATGACTTTGATCAAATATTTAACAGATAAAATAAATGACTTTTAAGTATAATTACCATTGGTTAGAGTATTCTCTAATCCAGGTATGAAAGAAAGACATTGGGAAGAGATATCTTAAATAATGGGATTTCCAGTTAGACCAGATAAAGAATAATAACTGTCTAAATTAATTGAATTAGATTTGAAATAACATTTTCTTAAATTTGAAGAAATATCTGATTCTGCTACTAAAGAATATAATTTAGAAAAGATTTTGAATAAAATGCAAGAAGATTGGGATAATGTAATTACTGAGCTTAAACCATGGAAAGATACTGGTACATTTATTGTTTCAGGAGCATCAAATGATGAAGTATAAACTTTATTGGATGATTAAATTGTAAAGACAATTACAATGAAAGGTTCTCCATATGCAAGAAGTTTTGAAAGTAGAATAGCTGAATGGGAAGCATTTCTATATTATACATAATCATTATTTGATTATTGGTTAAAAGTACAAGGTGTTTGGATGTATTTGGAACCAGTATTTACAAGTCCAGATATATTAAAACATCTTGCAATGGAAGGAACTAGATTTAAGGAAGTTGATGCTAGTTGGAAATCTATTATGAATAAAGTGAATTCAAATCCTAAAGTTATCGAATATACAAAAAATAGAAAAATGTTAGATATATTGAAAGAATGTCATACATCATTAGAAGTGTGTTAGAAAGGATTAAATTCTTATTTGGAAGGTAAAAGAACTAATTTCCCAAGATTTTATTTTCTCTCAAATGATGAGTTATTGGAAATTCTATCAGAAACAAAAGATCCCTAAAGAGTGTAACCACACTTAAAGAAATGTTTTGAAGGTATTTAGAAATTAAAAATTGATGGAGAAAAAAAGATTCATGGAATGTATTCATCAGAATAAGAATATGTATAATTTTAGAATATTGTGGATACAAATGCAGCAAGAGGAAATGTTGATGAATGGTTAGTAGAAGTAGAAAAAAGAATGATTGAGAGTATTCATTATTAAACAGAGAAAGCATTTAAAGAATATAGTGATGTAAATAGAAGAAGTTGGGTTATAAATAGATGTGGTATGGCAGTATTAAATATGGATATGACATTTTGGACAAGTGAAACAGAAAGAAATATGTTAGAAAAAGGAAATGAAGGTGTTGGCTAATATGCAGCCATATGTACATAATAATTACAAGAGATTGTTGCTTTGGTTCGTACTGAGATTTCAGTTTTGGATAGATGCACATTAGAAGCTATGATTGTATTAGATGTTCACAATAGAGACGTATTAAATTAATTACATAAAGAAAACGTAGAAAAAGTTAATGAATTCTCTTGGTAAGCTTAATTACGTTATTATTGGATAGATAATAATACTACTGTTAAAATTATTAATGCAGTATGCGAATACAATTATGAATATTTGGGTAATTCTGCTAGATTGGTTATTACGCCATTAACAGATAGATGTTATAGAACATTATGTGGTGCAATCCATCTTAATTATGGTGGAGCACCAGAAGGACCTGCAGGAACAGGTAAAACTGAAACTGTTAAAGATTTAGCTAAAGCTTTAGCTAGATAATGTGTTGTTTTTAATTGTTCTGATGGGTTAGATTATAAGGCTATGGGTAAATTCTTTAAAGGACTTGCTAGTTCTGGAGCATGGTCATGTTTTGATGAATTCAATCGTATTGATTTAGAAGTCTTATCTGTCGTTGCTTAATAAATTCTTACCATTTAAATAGCTAGAGCATCTAATAAATCTAGTTTTACTTTTGAAGGATCAGATATTAGGTTAATTTAAACATGTAATTGTTTTATTACCATGAATCCTGGTTATGCTGGAAGATCAGAATTACCTGATAACTTGAAAGCCTTATTCAGATCTGTTGCTATGATGGTTCCAAATTACGAAATGATTGCTGAAATTTCATTATATTCTTATGGATTTAGTTAAGCTAGAGATTTAGCTAGAAAAATTGTTACAACCTATCAATTATGTTCAGAATAATTATCATCTTAAGATCATTATGATTATGGTATGAGAGCTGTTAAATCTGTGCTAACGGCTGCTGGTAATTTGAAAAGAAAGTTCTAAAGTGAAGATGAATTCATTTTGATGCTTAGAGCTATTAATGATGTTAATCTTGCAAAATTTTTATCTTTTGATTTACCCTTATTTTAAGGTATTACTAATGATTTATTTCCTGGAATCAAATTACCTGAAATTGATTACAAAAATATGTTTGAGTGCATCAATATTGAAATTGAAAAATTGAATCTTTAGAAAGTTCCAGATTTTATTGTTAAAGTTATTTAATTATATGAAATGATTCTTGTAAGACATGGTTTAATGGTTGTCGGATTACCTTTTGGTGGAAAAACTAGTGCTATCAAAGTATTAGCAGGTGCTTTAACTTAATTAAATGAAAGAGGATAGATGAATGAAAAGAAAGTATAAATTATCACATTAAATCCTAAATCTATTACTATGAAAGAATTATATGGTAAATTCGATGAAGTCTCTCACGAATGGTATGATGGAGTATTAGCTGTTAAATTTAGATAATTTGCTAAAGCAGAAGACGAGGATCGAAAATGGTTAATTTTTGATGGTCCAATTGATGCAGTTTGGATTGAGAATATGAATACAGTTTTGGATGATAATAAAAAGTTATGTTTAAATTCTGGAGAAATTATTGCGATGAGTAAAGCAATGAACATGATATTTGAACCAATGGATTTATAAGCAGCATCTCCAGCAACAGTATCAAGATGTGGTATGATTTATATGGAACCATAGATTGTGGGTTGGAAACCCTTACAAAAATCTTGGATGAATACTTTACCAAAAGTATTATTGAAGGAAGATTTAGAAGAAATTTAAGAGCTGTATGATGCAATGATGGAACCATTAATGGAATTCCACTCTCATTAAAGAATGGCATCAGAGAAATATGAAATATCTCCATGCTAGAATGCAAATTTACTAGTAAGTCATACAAAACTGTTTAAATCTCTTCTTTAAGTGTTTGATGATGAATAATTAAAGGCACTTGATTCAAAGATAAGATAAGGATTATTGTAGTAATAATTTGTGTTTGCTCTGATATGGTCATTTGGAGCAAGTGTAAGTACAGATTTCAGGAAACCATTTGATTAATTTATGAAGAGATTATGTGGAGGAGATATCCATACAAAAAATGATGCTCCAAAAAAGAAGGTGGCAATTCCTGATCGAGGAAGTCTTTTTGATTACATTTTTGATTTGAAGTAGAATAAGAGTGATGGAGAATGGATTTTATGGACTTAATTGATTGATAAGAATGAATAAATATCACCAAAGTTATAACCGCATGAAATACTAGTGAAAACAACAGATACAGTACGTTATTCATATTGGTTATTAAAGAACATATTTTCAGGTACTTAAACATTATTTTGTGGTCCAACAGGTACAGGAAAGAGTGTTTATATAAAAAATGTTTTGGCAGAGTTGCCAAAAGGATAATACTCTGCAATAGAATTAGGATTTTCTGCATAGACAACATCTACATAAACATAATTCATTATTGATTAGAAATTGGAGAGAATTAGGAAAGGGTATTATGGACCAAGAATAGGTAATTATGTTATATTTGTTGATGATTTAAATATGCCTGCAAAAGAGAAGTGGGGAGCTTAACCTCCAATAGAAATTTTAAGACAATTTTTAGATCAAGGTGGATGGTATGATAATGGTGATAAGGAGAAAATGTTTAAGAGTATAATAAATTGTGTGTTTGTTACAGCAATGGGACCACCAGGAGGAGGACGTACATTTGTTACACCAAGAATATTGAGACATTTGAGTTTGATATCATTAGCTGCATTTGATGATGAGACATTGAATCGTATTTTTGGATCAATTTTGAAATGGTTCTTTACAAATTAAAATTTCCCTTAAGATATTTTAAAGATGGAATCTAAGATTGTAAATGGAACATTAGAAATTTATAAATTAGCAATGAGAGAATTATTACCAACTCCAACAAAGAGTCATTATTTATTTAATTTAAGAGATTTTGCAAAAGTGATATTGGGAATATGTTTAGCAGATAAAGATAAGATCAATACTACAGATGTTATGGCTAGACTTTGGACTCATGAAGTTTGGAGAGTATTTGCAGATAGATTGATTAATGATGATGATCGTTTATTAATGTTGAGATCAGTACGAGAGATTATGAGAAAATCATTTGGATTGAATTTTGATACAATATTTGAACATTTAGATAAACCTGATGCTGATGGTAAGAAAGATAATAAAATTGATTAATTGGATGAAATAAGAGGACTTATTTTTACTGATGTAATGACTCCTATGGGGGCTCCAAAAAAATTTTATGAAGAAGTTGTTGATTAGGTTAAATTAGCCACTGCTGTAGATTAATAATTATAAAATTATAATGATTTAAGTGATAAACCTATGGATTTAGTATTATTTTAATTTGCTATTGAACATTTATTAGTCATTACACGTATAATGAAATAACCAGGTGGTAATGCATTATTGGTGGGAGTAGGAGGTTCAGGTAGATAATCATTGGCAAGATTAGCTTCTTCAATAGGAGATTTCAAAGTTGTTTAAATTGAAATTTCTAAGTCTTATGGAAAGACAGAATGGCATGAAGATATTAAAAAATTGTTAAAATAATCAGGAGGTAAGAATGAGGCTTCTACATTTTTGTTTACTGATAATTAAATAAAATTAGAATCATTTGTTGAAGATGTTAATAATTTATTAAATACTTCTGAAGTTCCAAATATTTTCCCAACTGAAGAGAAAACTGAAGTAACTGAAATGGTTAGACCAGCTTATTAATCAGTAAATAAAGAAGGAGAAGCTACTTTGAATTAACTATATTCCTATTTCTTAGAAAGAGTAAAAAAGAATCTACATATTGTTTTATGTATGTCTCCAATCGGTGATGCTTTTAGAACAAGAGTAAGAATGTTCCCATCATTGGTTAATTGTTGTACAATTGATTGGTTTAATGAATGGCCATAGGATGCATTAGTAAGTGTAGCTACTAGATTCCTTAAACCAGTTGAAATGGATGATAGAATTAAATAAGAATGTATTGATATGGTTTAATTCTTCCATCAAAGTACTATTCATTGGGCTAAGAAATTCTATGATGATTTAAAACGTAAATATTATGTTACTCCAACAAGTTACTTGGAGTTGATAGTAACATTCAAAGCATTATTAGGTGAAAAGAGAAATGAAGTAACAGCTTAAATAAGTAAATATAGAAATGGTTTAAGTAAGATTACAACAACAGAAAATAATGTAGAAGGAATGAAAACTAATTTGATTTAATTGTAACCTAAATTAAAAGATGCTGCTGAAAAAACAAAAATAAAAATGGATGAAGTGCAAAAAGAAAAGGTTCAAGCTGATAGTCTTAAAGCTGGTATTCAATCAGAAGAAGCTGTAGTACAAGAAGCTGTTGATAAGGCTAATGCAATCAAAGAAGAATGTGAAGCTGAATTATCTGAAGCAATGCCTGCACTTAAAGCTGCTCAAGATGCTCTTAATGTATTAGATAAGAAATAGATTGAATTTTTAAAATAAATGAAAGCTCCTTCAAATACAATTAGAAATATCTTAAGAGCATTATGTCTCTTGTTATATCCAAACCCAACTGAAAAAACAAAGGATAAAGATGGTATTAGATTAGTTACAGATTGGTGGGCTGCTTCATTAAAAGTATTAGGAAGGTCTACACTTTTAGAAGATATGGTTAGTTTTAATACTGATACTGTTGAAGAAAAAGTTATAGTAAATTTGGGTAAATATTTGTAAGATCCTGAATATAAGGATTCATTAGAATTATCTGCAGCTGAAAATGCATCACCTGCTTGTAAAGTTATAATGATGTGGATTAATGGTATTTACAATTTCTATTTTGTTAATAAGAAGGTTAAACCTAAGAAGATTGCTTTGGCTGAATCATAAGCTTAAGTAGATGGTTTGAATGCTAAGTTAGCTGTTAAATAAAAAGAATTGAATGATGCTAACGACAAAGTTAGTAAATTAAATAAAGAATTACAATAAACTATAGATAATAAAAATAGATTGGAAAATGAATATGAAGAATGTTCTAAATAATTAGAAAGAGCTAAAAAACTTATTGAATCTTTAGGTGGTGAAAAAGGTAGATGGGGAGCTTTTGCTGAATAATTAGAAGCTAATTATGTTACTTTGACTGGAGATGTATTAACATCAGCAGGAATGATAGCATATACAGGAGCGTTTACTTAAGCATTCAGAATTGAAATTGTTAAAGAATGGGTTGCAAAATGTGTTGAAAAAAGTATTCCTTCCTCTTAAATCTTCTCATTACTCACTGTATTAGGAGAACCTGTTAAAATTAGAGCCTGGAATATTGATGGTTTGCCTTCTGATCAATTTTCTATTGAAAACAGTATTATCCTATTCAAAGCAAGAAGATGGCCCCTTTGTATTGATCCTTAAGGATAAGCTAATAAATGGATTAAGAAAATGGAATAATCTCGAAAAATTGCTATTATTAAATTATCAGATTCTGATTTCTTAAGACAATTAGAAAATGCCATTTAATTTGGAAAACCAGTTTTATTAGAAAATGTTCTTGAAGAATTAGATGCTTCTCTTACTCCTATTCTCTTAAAATAAATATTCACTAAAGGAAACACTTCATATATCAAATTAGGAGAAAGCACTATTGAATATTCAAATCAATTCCAATTTTATATCACTACTAAACTTAGAAATCCACATTATCTACCAGAGATTTCAACTAAAGTCACTTTACTAAACTTTATGATTACGTATGAAGGATTAAGTGATTAACTATTGGGCATTTTGGTAAAGAAAGAAAGACCTGATCTAGAAAGAGAAAAAGAAAGACTTATTATGGAAGGTGCTAGCAATAAAAAGTAATTAGCAGAAATTGAATAAAAGATATTAGAAGTGCTATCTGGAAACAAAAATATTTTAACAGATGAAACTGCAATAGAGATCTTAACAGCATCTAAATTAAAATCAAATGAAATTAGTGAAAAATAAATTATTGCTGAATAGACAGAAAAGAATATCGATTCAGCTAGATAAGAATACGTGTCTGTTGCATAATAAGCATCTTGTTTATTCTTTGTTATTTCAGATCTTAATAATATCGATCCCATGTATCAATATTCGCTTGTCTATTTTATTGATCTCTTTACTCAATCTATTATAAAATCAGAGAAATCTGACAATATTTAAATAAGATTAGAAAATCTTAAAAACTATTTCCTTCTTTCTTTGTACAGAAACATCTGTAGATCATTATTTGAAAAGGATAAATTATTATTTTCATTCCTTTTGGCAACAAGAGTTATGGAATTCCGTAAACAGTTAGATTAAGAATCTTTCAGATTTTTAATGACGGGAGGATTGTCATTACAAGACAAAATGCCAGATTAACCAAAAACTGATTGGGTGTTACCAAAAAATTGGGGTGAAATTACAAGATTGAGCTTATTGCCATCAACTTAAGGATTTCATGAATACTTTTATAAGGAGGAATATTTAAAGGGATTCAAAAGAATATATGATTCATTATAACCATAATCTGAAGATTTGCCTGGAGAATTAAAAGTTAAATACACAAACCCATTAATAAAGTTATGTGTTTTAAGATGTATCAGACCAGATAAATTAATCCCAGCTATTTAAATATTTGTTCATGGATATTTGGGAGAAGAGTTTATTTTGCCACCAGCTTTCAATTTGGGTGAGATTTATGAAGATAGTTCTTCAGTAACTCCATTGATTTTCGTTTTATCACCTGGATCAGATCCATTTGCTTCATTAAGTGTTTTTGCAAATTCCAAGAATAAATCATTTGCTTAAATTTCATTGGGTTAAGGTTAAGGACCATTAGCATAGAAATTAATATCTGAAGGAGTGATCAATGGAAGTTGGGTTGTATTATAAAATTGTCACTTGGCAGTTTCTTGGATGAATACATTAGAAAAGATTTGTGAAGAATTATCACCTGATCCTAAGCAAACTCATCCTGAATTTAGATTATGGTTGACCAGTTATCCAAGTCCTTAATTCCCTACTGCTATTTTATAAGCTGGTATTAAAATGACTAATGAACCTCCAAAAGGATTGAAAGCCAACTTGTAAGGATCTTATTTGACTGATCCTATATCAAATGATGAATTCTTTACAGGATGCAACAAACCTGAATGGTTTAAGAGATTATTATTTGGGTTATGCTTTTTCCATGCTGTTATCTAAGAACGAAGAAAATATGGTCCTTTAGGATGGAATATTCCTTATGAATTCAATGAATCTGATTTACGTATATGTGTTAGGTAATTAAGAATGTTTTTAGATGAAAATGATCAAGTGCCTTTTGAGGCTCTAAGGTATTTAACTGCTGAATGTAATTATGGTGGTAGAGTTACTGATGATAAGGATAGAAATCTTATTAAAATTCTTCTTGAAGATTACTATTGTCCTTAAGTTATAGATGAAAGCACAAATTATAACTTTGGCTATGAAGAATACAATGCACCTCATTATGAAACAAGAGAAGAATATTTGGAACATATCAAATAACTTCCACTTTTGACTCCACCATAGATATTTGGTTTCCATCCTAATGCAGATATCACTAAAGATATGAATGAAACAAACCTTATTTTAGATTCATTATTATTATGTTCTGCTCAAGGTGGTAGTTCTAGTGGATAGTCTTTTGAATAAGTACTTGAATAATTAGTTAAAACTATTATGACAGATTTTCCAGAAGAATTCAATTATGAACAAGCTACTGAAAAATATCCATTCAATCCAAAAGAATCTATGAATACTGTGCTTACATAAGAATTAACTAGATTTAATAAATTGATCAATATTATTAGAAAAAGTATGGACGATCTAAAATTGGCTCTTATGGGTAAAATTTTAATGAGTCCATAGCTGGAAAGAGCTAGCAGACAACTATTTGATGGAAAAGTACCTGATCTTTGGATGGAAAAATCTTATCCATCTTTAAAACCACTAGGAAGCTATGTTATTGATTTGAAAGCCAGATTGAGCTTCTTCTAAAAGTGGTTGGATAATGGAATTCCCTATAATTATTGGTTATCTGGATTCTTCTTCACCTAAAGTTATTTAACTGGTGTACTTTAAAATTTTGCAAGAAAATATGTTATTCCAATTGATGAAATTAAATTTGAATATAAAGTAAGCTTATAAAATATTGTTAGATTATGGATTAATCAATAGATGAGCATATTTAATCAAGACCAGATGATGGTGCATATGTTTGGGGTTTGTACTTAGAAGGTGCTAAATGGAACTTTAATAGCATGGAACTTGATGAATCAGATCCAAAAGTATAAATTATAAATAAATTAGGTCTTATTTACTAAATGTCCAACAATTTAATTATGTCCACTTCATATTTCAAAAATTAATCCTCCTCCTAACTATAATTGTCCACTCTACAAAACCAGTGCTAGAAGAGGAGTTCTGTCAACAACTGGTCACTCTACTAACTTTGTAATGTATGTCAGGCTATATACTTCTAAACCTGAGAGATTCTGGGTTAAAAGAGGTGTTGCTTTACTTACACAATTGGATGATTGACAGTATTATAAAAATAAATAATTATTAATTTATTAATCTACATAGTTTTTTGAAGATGTATTGTTCAGTTTTTAAAAACAAACAAAATTATATAAATCCATTTCAAAATTAATTTATTACTTAGCCATTAATTGAATAATCTATTCTTCAATTTAGAATAAATGAATGATTCAATTTAAATTTAATGAATAATGAAAATATTGGAATTCATTTTAATAAGTTCTTTAAATTAAAGATTTTGTAAAATGAATTTATTTCATTCAGATTTTTTACTTAATTCATTAAGATTTAAGAATTAATTTTTTTTTTAATTTATGAATAATTTAATTATTCTATACTCTTCATTAATATAAAAGAATTTTTAAAATGAATGTTTTCTGCTTTTTATTTAAAATGATATACTATTTCAGATGAATAGTTATATAGATTGTAATATTAATGTTATTTAAATTTTTTTTTTAATATATTGTTATTTTATTAATTTAATTATAGGATGTCAGACGAGGAATAGCCACAATGTGATTATCAAAAATTCCTTAATTAACTTCAAACAGTTAAAAAAATGGATGATGTTGAAATTTTAGATTCTAGTGATGAATTTTAAATGGAAAAAAATGAGACTCAATATAGTTAACAAAATATATACCATTCAGAACTGGATGAATTTGTTATTCCACCTAAAGAATAAGACTCAGTTTCAATTGATACCAAACCATACGAAAGCACATAAATAACAAAGCCAAGGATTTAGCCCGTCTAAGTATTTTGTTTAAATTTCAATTAGTTACCTCCTTTATCAAAAAAGATTAATAAAGCTATAGAAAGAAAATTTTGTTTTAAAAATGTGGAAATCAATTAGTAATTATTAAAATATGAGACTGTTTATTATGAAATTGAAAGTTATATTGATGAAAATGATAAAGCTCTTGTTACAAGATAATATTCTGATTTTGAATGGCTTTTTGAAGAGCTTGTTGAAAACTTTCCAGGTATTATAATACCATCCATTCCTTAAAAAAATTTACTCGCTAAATTTAATATAACTGGCTATACTAATTCTATTAGATCATAGCGATAAAAAGGACTTGAAGAATTTTTAAGAAAAATCCTTAATCATACTTAACTAAAGGACTGTGAAATAATTGAAAAGTTTATGACATTATAGGATTAAGACTTTAAAAAACTTGTCTAAAACTATCAAGCATAAAAATAACAGAAATTATTGATTAATGTCAGTAAAAATATGGTTGTAAATGCACTTGGAAAAATTGGAAATATCTTTTTCAGTATTTTTTATTCATTAATTATTATCAGATTCATAAAGTAATGACAACGAAATGGAAAAGTATTGTTAAATTGCTGTTTAAGAAATTAATATATAGAAAGTTAAAATTAAGAATATTAGGGATTTATTAGAGAAGACATTTCTAAATAAATTTGAACAGAGCAAATAATTTATGAAATTATCTACACTTTTTGATGAAATTTAGAATGATATTGGATATAAAGAACATATGAATTCAAAATGTGAAACTATATCATTAGCATTAAGAGATTCTTTTGCCAGTGTAATTCCAATTATTTACATGATTGATGTAACAATATATTGAAAATTAGGCTAGTAATACTTATTAGACATGGAAGTAGTTCTAAATAGTGTGAAATATCGGGCAGATTTACAATAATTAATAACAGATCATGCAGCAGCTTTAACAAGTGCTAAATATACTGTATTATATATTATTAAATATATAAGCCTGAATAATAAGCATTAATCTAAACATAATTAAATGAACATTAAAAAAACATGAGTAAATTTGTTGAAAACTTTAAAAATGAATACGAAACATTTACGGATCAATATAATAAGCATTTTAATAACATGATGTAAACAGTTTTATCAGTGTGGCAACAAATCAATACTCAAATGTAAGAAACTTGGCTTTGAATTTTTTTTAATTAAAATAATTGAATCAACTAAAGAGTATAATAATTAATAATATTATTCTCTAATATTCAATTATTACAATATGTCTTTTTGTTTATAAATATTTTTTATGAGTAAAATATTGTAATAATTTAATGATGCCTAAGATCTAAAAAAACTTAAGTAATCCAAGATTGAATGCATTTTTCATTCTAATTTTATTGAAAGATTTATTAAAGTAGTTTGCGATACTTAATGAATTTAATTTTACTAAATTTCCCTTTTAGATTAGTTTCATTTGAAATAACTATATAATAAAAGATGATTGGTATTGTGTTTAAGGGTAATAACTAAAATGAGGACTAAAAATACACATAAAAGAACTTTAAAAAGCCTAAAGTATATAAATGTGTTTATATTCAAATGCATCTTTTAAAAGTTTATAGTTTAATTGAGTGTGTTAAAAGTAATTAATATTAATGGATTATTTATGAAATAATTAAAAATAATTTGGATAATATAAATTATAATCAAAGTCATTAATTTAGTTTAATTCTTTTAACAGAGGATTCTTTTTCTGGATCTTTTTTCTGAAACTCTGAAATGAAATTTCTAAAATTAGGTCTAGCTTATGAATTGCCTTTTTTAAAATATTATTTCAATTGAAAACTATGATCTCCATTTAATGGTAAGAACACTTCATTCATTTAATTAATTATGACTTCATTTTAAGGCATAACAGTTTCTTTGTCTTCACATTAGAAGAATTCATGAACAATCCTATCCTTTGTGATAATGTGATAAAAATACTTTAGCAGTATTAAACCAATGAAATTAGTTAAATCTGCATATGTATTTCTTGACTTGATAATTGGAATTTTCTTTGCATATGAGTAAATGTTAGATGAACTAATCTATAGATTAAAGTTAGTGGGATTTATTAATTGGACATAAGTAAACATTTTTTTCAAGGGAATCATCATAATATTCTACTTCATAATTTTTTAATTTTTTTTACATTAATTTTAAATATTAAAATTAAAAGTTTAAGTGTTATAAATAAATAAATAAGTGATGTTGTAAAATTAAGGTGAACAATTTATTTAGATAATAATCAATCTTGGAATACGTGTTGAAAAAATGGATGATGAATAAGTTTTCTTAAAGGGACTCTTTCTTCAGGATCAATTCGGAGCATTTTTCTAATTAGATCAATAAAGAGGGCATGTTTAGCTGGGATTAATTCTTCAAAAGTTTTCAATTTCTTAACTCTTTCAATAGCAGAATCACTTGGTGCTACCGAATTCCATTTGAAATAGGATCGATGCTAATCAAAGTACCTCTAATTTCAATAAGTGTACTTTTAATCATAATTGAAGAATGTTTTATATTTGGAACTCTTGAAATGACGGTATTCCATAGGTCCAATAGCTTTTTCAATCATGGCAATATGTTCTAAATCATCTTTATTTTAGAAATACAATTCTCCTAAATAATAAATAATTCTATAATACCTGTATATAATTCAAGTAAAACACAAGCAATACACCAAATGTCACTTCTTTCATTCCATTTTGGATAACCCATAATAACTTCAGGAGCACGATATTATCTAGTATTTATAATAGTGCTGTGATATTCATAATCAAAAGTAGCTCCTCCAAGATCTATGATTTTAAGAATTTCTCTTTCAGGAACCCAAATTCTAATTTATGAGATATAAATTATACTATCTTCCTTTAAAAGGAACTTATTTATATTCACAATTGGTAGTCAATATATTTTCTGGTTTTAGATCTGTATGAGTGAGTTAATTTTGATGAAGGAAAGCTACAGAGATAATTATCTATTTGGCAAATGATTACACATATTTCATAGGAAAACCTATGAAGTTGTTCTATTTTATTATGTCATATAATGATTTCCCTAACTTAATGATTATTTTAGAGATACCCTCTCAAAAACCATGAAATAATTGTCATATCTTTCAAAAGATGTAAATAGTCTCACAATATTAAATTGTCCACTCTTATCTTTCTCTTATATGTACCACAATATTTTGGTTTCTATTTTTGCTGATTCTATGTACCTTTCTACAGCCCTTATGCACTTTTAAATCCAAATAATATTACTTTCATGGCATAATAACTAGTACAATTTTAAACTTCCAATACACGACCAAAGGTGCCATCTCCTAAAAATCGTGTGATAACAAATTATCCTGCTTTTATTTTCATCCCAATTTTATATTCAAAATGGCCAGCATCTTAATCTCCTTTTTATTTGTTTTTTCTTCTCTACTTTTTGTGAGAGTATCTAGATGAAGATGATGAACTTGATGAAGATGATCTTGAAGAAGACACCGAAGATGAGGAACTAGATGAAGAACTCATCAAAAATTAATTAAATAAATTATTATTTAATTTCCATTCTAAATTTGGGATTATATCCTACCTTTTTTATCATCTCATTCTAATTATTCATTTTTATTAACTACAAGATCTCTTCTTTATAAATATTTTCTAATTATCTTCACCTTATATATGATTCCATCATTTAGCTATCAACAATCAATTCAAATAATACACAAATCTTTACATAATCTAAACTAAATATTTATTTTTTTCTTTCTTTATAAATTGCAACTTCCCTAAATTACTAATCTACTTTTTTTATTACAAATTGTAATACATTGTAATTATATACTAAAAATTAAAAATCAAATATTTCTTAATCATTTATTCACTTTTTTAGTTTTCTTCTTTTATTTCTGATTTAAACTAATCAAATTTTAAAAGACTTTCATTAAGGAACTATTTTATTTTATTTAAATAAGAAAAATATTATTTTTTAATTTATAAACTATTAGAAATATATCATGTTTACTCAATATTTTATATTAAATTCTTCATCAAAACTTGAAATCTAAAAATATATTAAAAATTGAATTTCTCTTGTTTTATAACTTAAAATCCAAATGAATATAAATTAAATGAATAAAAAATAAATAATATCTAAATGATAATTTTTACTTAAAACTATTAGGATAAATTAAAAATATGATTATTGAATTTCATTTATATTATTTCTGTAGATAATTGAAAATTATAGATATAAATCTGAGAGTTAAAATATAAATTTGAAAGAGATATTATAGAAATGAGGTTAGGATCACTTTAGAATTGATGTTGTAAATTTAATAATAAAATTGATAAAAATAATTAATTAATAACATAAATAATTTATTTTAAATTAATGTCAAAGAAAAGAAAGAATAGCTCATCTTCATCATCATCTTCATCTTCATCTTCGTCTCCTGAGAAAAAGATTTTTGTTAACCAATGTGACAAGTATAAAGAAGAAAGATAGTCTGAAATAAGGATACATTTTTATTTCAAGGATTTATATATTGGAGGATTGAGAGAAGATGAATATTTGTTTTATTTACATGGACGCATATAAAAGTCTGTAAGAATCTCTCTTTCTAAAAGAGGGTCCATGTGATTTGTTACAAATAAGTTCAATAAATAAGGAAGCGCAAACAATTGATGTAGCAGTGGGATTCAAATATGATGACGATGCTCTAAAAGTTTATTAGGGGAAAGTTTCAGTGAAAACAAAAGACAAGCTTACTCCAATCCTATCGAAAGTGTATAGTGAAATGTTGAAAGAACAAGGATATATAATGAAAGAATAATAAAGTGATTTTGTTAAGTCTTAGCAAAAAGAATAATCCCGTGAAAAAGAGAAGCCTTCCTAATACATTCCGACTTATAATTGTATAAATATAACCATTTTAGATAATATATCAAAAGAATAATTGTACATATTTGGAATTCCTAAAGAATTCACTATAGAGGAATGTATAAGTGAAATAAAGCAAACTTACGATTTAGTGGTTAGACCTGAAGGAATATTTAAATGTGAGAAGGTTGGTGATATTACATATGAATATTTGGAATTGCAAGTTGAAAGGATTCCATGTTAATAGATTCTAAAGAAACTTCCATTAGTATTAAAGAATATATCATTACTTTGTATATAAAAGAAGAAGCGAACAGATCCTTTTAATGAAGTCTTAAAACCTTTTTAAGTGTTGTTGAGTGGCAAAGTAAATTTATCTTAAGTTTATGTTCATATGAATGCAATAGGAGGCGTATTATTTCATTAAATTAAGTAATGATGTCAATATATATACAAATAGTGAATATAAATATTGTGTAATGATGTAAAGTGAATAATCAGTGATTGATTTAAAATTACCTTGTAATTTAGAGATTTAAAAGGTCTAATGTTAAGTAAATCAGAATGGAGATTTTACTATGCAAATGGGAAGACCTAATTTAAATGAAACAACATATTACAAGATTCAAGAATTCAAAAAGAAGCAAGAAGAAATGAAATTGGCTCGTTTACATTCGAGTTCAAGTTCAAGTTCCAGTTCTAGCTCTAGTTCAAGTTCTAGAAGTCGAAGTAGAAACAAAAAGAAGAAGAAACATCATCATAAGAAAAAGTATTGAGGTTTTATATATTAAAATATTGATTTTTTATAATGTGAATGTTTTAAATTAAATATAATAGATGTCTAAGTTTTTATATTAATAATCTTATATTTATAATTTTATTATGAAAATATTATTAGTTAATGCATATGCTCCAACACCAAAAGGATAGAAGTAATTCTTAGATTTTCGATACATTGTTCAAAAAGCCTTTATTAATTATGTATTATTAATGATATAAGTAGTCTGAAGTTCCTGACTAAGAAATGGAATATATAGTAAGAGATTTCTCCTCCATTTCAGATTTTTTGTATGAGATCCAAAGTTCTTATGTGAATTAAAATGCTGTTTAGTAAAAATATAATAATAATAAGAGCATTTAATGCATTTGATATAATATTTGTTGCAGGTAGTGGGAATACTTTACCATGGTCATAATAGATGGAAAAGATTCTTGTACTTTAGAGAATGTGCATCAAAATTAATAAATATTTATTTGCTTGTGGTTGTGGAATGATGGGCTTAGTGTTTCTTTCTGCATCTAACTTTGATAGAACTGTTTATTTTACAAATGATGAATTGCATCCTTAAAAGTATTTTATCGAAAAGAGTACTGGTGATATTTTTGTATATCATCCTGATACTAAAACATGGTAACCTAAAAGTAATGCAGGTTTACATAATAATAAAGCAGCTCAAGAGTTTTAAACTTTAGGAAAGTACATCTTAAAAGCACCTATTTACCGTCCATTTAAAAATATAGAAGTCTATGCCAGTAAGAGTAACGAAATCATTGTACATATAAAATCATCTCATGTTAATCATTATATCTTTGAAGGAGTTAAGAGTTAATCTTTTGTAGCTACTACATCTTCAAAGTGGGATGTTCATTCATTTTCTTTTCCCTCTATTGAAAGGGCATTTACAATTTTAGCTGAATCTGATAGGGGTCCTATTATTATAGAATATGGTTCATATATTATAGCAACATTATTTGATATTTCAATTAATTATGAGGCTACTACTTAGATTATTGCAAATTTTATCAAAACTACAGTTGATAAAATTAAAGGGGGAGCAAAAATTTAAGAATAATCCAAAGGTGTTTATATAGGGAAAAATAAATTTAAAGCAAAAAGAAATCTTAAAATTGAATTGCTTTATAGATCAGCACCTAGTTCTCCTGAACATTCTTAATAATAATCATTCAAGCATAGTGGTTTTGCTGTTAAGAAATCTTAATAAATATTTACTTCATAAAATTTCATATCTCCTCATAGTTTTCATTAATCTCCATAACTAACTAAAAGACTTTAATCAACAAACAAACTCAAAAATTTAAAATTAGAATAAACTGAGAAAGAATAATAAACTTTCTAATCACCTTAATCCTGTATGACTAGAAATGAAATTATTAAATTTCTGCATCCCTCTATAGATATAGAATTTAGTTCTTTTTGGATTCCTGGTTAATAAACAAAATTATCCAATACTTTTAAATCAAAAAGAAAGTGACTTTATTATTCTACATAATTATAATACTTAAAGCTCATGTCATTATTCTAATAGATTAAATAACATTTAATTTAACTTAAATACTTTATTTAATTTATATATACTTATTAAACTTATTATTATTTTTATTGATATCATTTTAAATCTCATTTAGTCAATGCAGAAGTTTTTGGTAACGATATCTGGCTATGAAACAAGAAATGATGTCATTTTTTATAAAATCACTATCAATGGATTGCATCATTCAAAAGTGATTTATAGAAGATATTCAGATTTGCGAACCTTAAATGATTAACTTATAAAAAAGAATCATGAATTCAAGCTTAAATTGAATCTCCCAAATTTTCCAAAAAAAAAATTATTTGGAAGAACTAAGCATTCTGAGTCTGATATAGTAACAAGAGTAATAATTAAAAAACAATTCTTAGGGACTAGAGTTATAATAATACTTGGAAACAATCTTGAATATTTAAATGCTATGGACATTTTCATTTATAAGAGATTTATAACCATTAGATGAAACATTTGATGAATCAATTAGACAAATAAACATAAACCATCAATATACAAAAGATATTTGTTGGCCTTAAATGTAGGAATTGAAACTATAATATTTACAAAGACATGATATAAGTTCATCTCCAGCAAGAAATTAATCCAAAAAAACAACAGGATATAAATAAAGATATTATTTTTAATTTGATGATTATGTTAAATAACAAGACTTTGTTTTATACTATATTACTTTATCTGACTAAAAAAAGAATGTAAAATACTTATTTAATGCTCGATACAGTAAACTAAAAGATTATCATACTTTGCTCGAAAAAAAGCAATTCAAAAATTAACTTCCTCCTTTCCCTAAAAGAAAACTTATTGGATAAACATGTGATAATCCAGAAGAAATTTAGGAAAGATAAAATTAATTAGAGAGATATTTAAACGATATTTTTAGTGTAAAAGAGTTTGTGAATAGTGAACCTTTAGTCTATTTCATCATACGTATTAAACTTGAAAGTGAACGTATTCAAGACTTCGATTATTAATAACAAAAATGTAGTCGATATTCACAATAAGGTAACTGCTCTTCTTTAGAAAAAGAACCTTTTGAAATACCAAAAAATATTCAATCTTGTTGAATTTAATTCATTTTGTATTATATTTAGCTCTTTTTCCAAAATTCAACTCTGATATTTTGATTTCTGTTAATTAGTAAGGTTAAAAGATTGTATTTTAGAATTATATAATCAATTAATAAAATTAATATACTTTCTATAATTAAACTTAAACATAACTATTAAATAAATGAGAAATAATTCAAATCTTTTTATTTTAATTATATGATAAAATTATTTATTAGTTATATTTTTTTAAGAACATAAACAAAGTAATCTTTCATTTACTTTTTCTTTTATTATTAAATCTAATCTAAACTCAAATATTTTTACAACAATTTAAGTCTTCAATTTTTAGTAAGCATCTGAAATTTAACTGCTTCAATATCTTTTGATTTAATAGAATTAAATATAGAGCTATATTTAGATAGGAACTTTAAATATTAAATACTTGCTATTCAATTTTAATATAATTCGATTGTAAAAATACTGAATTTAATTTAAAGTATATTAAATTGTATTGATTTTATTTAGGAATATATATGGCATATCTCATTCAATGTAATTAGAAAAATAATTGGGGTCAGAAAGACAAAATGTTTGCAGCCTTTATGATTTTAGAATAACTTAAATTAGAGAAAGTGTGTATCGACTTGTTAACAAAATTTACTTTAAAAATTTTCTAGATGTATAATATTTATTTTTTTGAGATGTGTGCTTTCAGAAATTAAAAATAGATTTTCTATAAAATAATTATGTTTGAAGAATGATTAAAAGTAAATTTATAAACTAAATTAAAAATTCATTGATCATAAAAAATTACTTATTACAAGAGTATTGAGTATTCTATACGCAAAGATTTAAAGAGTTTTATGGAAATTACTTATTAACATATTCATAATAGTTATGATTATAAAGTGATTATGATTTAAAAAAAATGGTAATTAATATTTAAATTATATAATTTAAAAAAATAATAAATAAACAAAGAAAAAAAGTATTCATTTCTATTACTCAAGATTTAAATGGATTTTTGAGTTACGGAAAATCTAGTTGCCTTAATCTAAAATAATATTAATAATAATTACTATGTGCTTAGATCTTCTATTTAAAATTATTCTTCTTCAAAATATGAATGCTATAAACAGACTGTTGCACTGGGCCTTGATTTAGCAACAGATATCATTGATTATAATAATTCTTGTGCATTGAGATTGCAGATCTATGATAATGAAATAATGCTATTTCTATTCAATATCAATAAATCGGAAGCTTTTGTTGACTTAGGTGTCTGATATATTTTTTTTCCAGTTAATAAAGCGTGGAACACACACCCCAAACTATAAATATCACATAATTCATTATATTGATTCATATTTAAAATTTCTGGAGCAATATAACCAGGTGTACCACATCTTTAAAATGTAAACCTTTCCTCTTCAATGAATGTTGAATATCCGAAATCCATAATTGTAATTGAATTAGGATCATTTTTTCTCAATAACATAATATTATCCAATTTTATATCTCTATGCATAATTCCAAGTTAATGGAGGTGATCAAGTCCTAATAGTAATTTTCTCATTATTTCTTAAGTCACTAATTCAGGCAAATTTAAATCATTTTCAATTAAATATTAGTAGAGTGTTCCACCTTTACAATGGTGCATTATATAAATAATTGATTGATCACATAAAAAAATTTAGCTTGCTCCTAAAAGATATTAATGAGGATTGTAAGATAATTTCATATGAATCTTAGCTTCGTTCAATAAGAAAGACTAAAATTTATAAGAACTTATTACATAATGTTCAGAATCAGTTTGTTTATTTTTTGGAAACTTCACTTATTTTGCTACTACAATCTCTTCTGTTAATAAATTTTTACATATCATTATCTATATAAAATGATGGAAATTACTTCGACATTTTTATGACATTTAATTACCTCTAATTTCTGGTAAAATGATTTAAAATTTCTATAGTATGCTTTTCCATTAAGTTTGTTTTATAACTCTTCTAAAATCTCATTCTTTTCACAATATATAATTCTTTAATTGTATTTTGTGTTATACACCATCATTTCTTTGATTATGTTATTTCTAAATAATTTTTCTCTCTTACTCATAATGCCATTTGATTTGACAGTCCATTGAAGTCAAATCAAATTTTCTATCAATCATATTTAGACTCTCTCTCTATACTAATAAATCAAATACAATACCTTATTTATTATGAGGTAATTTTCAACCAAGTATAAATATCGACGTTCCTACTCATTATTTTGTTTTCTCAAAAGCGAGGCTTTATAATGTACCATATTTTTCATAGTAAAAAAAGATATAGATATTAAATAATCAAAAAAATGTTAATATTTGTTACTATAAAAACACTGAGTTTTAGCAATTTCTTTATCAATAATAAATAATTCAGATATGCTGGATTAAATTTGATTATAGAAATTTTTTAATATAAGCTATTATTTTTTTGATTAATTTAATTATTATCAGAATTAATTAATCGTTTGGCTTTTGCTGGAATATTGCTAGTTGAATATCAACACTATTTAATTAATTGATCATTTCTATTTCTGCGATTACGAATAAAATTTATGCTAAAGATCTTTACATAATTAAATATCAATTTTTCTTTTTAAAAACGATTCTAACATAGTTCTAAGCTTTTTCTATATGAATTATTTTAATTTGAAAGACAAATCTCTATGGATTTGGAAAATATCTCTTCAAATTCAATCTAAACATATTTTGATTATATTTTATTTTTCTATAAAATTATGCGCACACTAAATTTAAACTCTGATTTCAGTGTGGCCAACACCACGAATCCAAACAAAAAAATCATATTTATTATTATTTTTCATATGAAAATTAATCAAGCTTTTTGGATGATAGTTTTTAAGAATTTACAGAATTTATTTACAAATATTTTAATTTAATAGAAGGAATATAGGGTGTTAATATTTTTAAATAAATATTGAAAATGCTAGATTTCGAAATTCCAACATAAATAAACCATGTGTGTGATTCAATAGATACTTTTAATTTGATAAAGGAATTCCTTAGCTCTGGAGAAGAACATAAAAATAATTCACAGTTTTTTATAAATTATGATGAGGAATTTTAGTTTATTCAATATAATTTTGATCGAAAGATTCATTTGTCTTTACAAGAGCTTTTTTAATATTCAGATGAGAAAATTAGTTTTGAAAGTTTTATAAATAGTATTTAGGAGAGAGTAAAAGAATAAAAAAATAAATACTCTAAAAATGAAAAATTTTCTAAAGGTCTGTCAATTTAGAATTTAGATTCTTAAAAAATTTGGTTAGAACTAGATTAAAAACAAAAGAAAGTTTGTAATTTGTATATACTTAATTTTATCCCTAAGGTAGATGATGGTAAAGATTATTAAGATATTGAACTATATTTAAATTATCTAAAAGAAATAAGAAATCATAATAAAATTCCCAATTAAAAAAAAACAAAAAAAGATCATCTAACTAAGAGTTTTTTACTTAACAATTCAATTAACTCCTCAAAAGATTAGAATTTTCCAGATAAATTCTTTAATTTCTACAACATTAACCAATAAATGAGTTCTATTTATTTAGGCACTTAAAAAAATTAAAATAAATATGATTCTTAATAATTAAAAGAATTACAAAATTAGTATGAAACTTATATTGACAAAAAAATTGAATACCTTAAATTAATTAAAAATTAAAAGCTATCAAGCCTTTTATAATAATTAGAGGAAATTATTGTGAAAAAAAATGGATATGAAGCAAATTTATAATTAATAATTATTAAACTAATTTAAAAGCATAATTTGGAAGAAGAATTTTTCCTTCAAATTAAACATAAAAAAACTTAACTTTATTATTTTTTTAAATAATATATAAGGGAATTAATATACAAAAGTATATAATAATAAGAACACCAAACTTTTTCTTTTGATCAAATTGTGATTTATTTGTGTTTATTAGATTTTCAAAAATCAGAAGCAGATGTGAAAAATAATATTTAATAAATGATTATGTATGCACATGAAAAATTAGTTATTTTTAAAGAAGCTTGGTCTGGCAAAATTTTATCAGATTAGGAGATACTTTAATAATTTGTAAAAGAATAAACAGAATTTATTAAAAGTAGCAAAAATAAGTTAATTAATTAAGATGAGTTTATTTTAAATCTCCTAAAATCATAAATTTACAAAGAGAGAGTCAAAATTCTTGAGAGAGGACTTAATATTTTAAAATAACACATAAAAATGGAATTCTCAATATTAGCCAAAGAATATTTTGTTATATATGAAAAATATTTATAAAAGAAACATCATGAGAATGTGAAAGAAAAGGAAATGATGAGCAAAATATTTTTAAAAATAACAAAGTAACAATTAAACTAAATAAATAAACAATAGAATTGAATATTAATTTATAATATTTGATATCTCTCACAATTCTTATCTATTTTTCAATATGAATAAAATATATACAATTAATAGATTCTATGGCATCTTTTTCATAAAAATAAAGTCAATCTAAATTTTATAATTTAAAAAATTAATAATGGACGAAGAATTACAAGTAAATTTATTATGGATAAATCAAGATTAAAGAATAATTGACATAAATTCCATTTCATACGTTGTTGGGTTTTGAAAAACAAATGAAAACTTAATAATAATCTAAAAATTAAATAAAAGATTAATAATTGCCAAAGAAAATCAAAGGAGGGTATTGAAATTTTAATTATTAAAATTAAGCCCTGAAGTTAGAGATGCAAGAAAACCTATTCCAAAGATTTAAATTAAATCTGAGAAAAAATAAGAAATAAGAGATCCAAGATTCGATCAGATATCAGGTGAGTTAAGTTTGAGTAAATTTTATAAATCTTATGATTTTATTGGGAAAATGAAATCAAATGAAATTTAAGTCATGAGAAAGCAATCTGAAAAGCTTGATCAAGAATCCAAATAAAAAATAAAATAAATCATTGGAAAGTAGAAGGATGAGATAATTAAATAGGAACAGTTTTTAAAAAAATAGAAAACAGTATCTAAATTAAAAAAAAAGAACTTTCATCCAAAATAAAGTAAGAAGTTTATTTATTTTGTTAGGTTTAATCAAATAGGAATTGTTGAAATAAAAGTTTGAATAACTTGAAGCATCCGGAAAATTGGATGCATATATGAAATAAAAAAAGAAATCTATATCAAAAAAGCTTGAATTTGCATCTAAAAAAATAAAAAAATGAAATATAATTATTTATTGGAAATATATAATCAATTGTAATTAATTTTTTTTTAATTTTATACAATTAAATTATATTTATATAGGCAATAATAAATTTTGAATTATTTAGAAAAAATTCCAAAAATCATTTAATGCATGTTAGTTGAAATTTAGTTTAAATACCTAATATATAATTCTTTTATTGGCATTAACTTAAAATAATATTTATAAAATTTTGATTGATAAATCAAATAATTGTTTAGATTTTTTTGATTGAAAATAATCCAATTGAAATTAATGGATATGAAATTTCTTTTTTAGATTTAAAATTAAGTGACATATAAATAGTTTTTTCTGATTTTTAGGTTATTTAACATTGGATTTTAAATGAGAATTAATGAATATTGCAATTCGATATATCATTATAATTTACAAGAAATAAGATGATATGTAAATACTGAGATTAAGAAAATTTATATATATATTATTAACTAATCTATTTGTTTTTAGTACTTCTTATATTAATAATATTAATTAATTTTCCAAAAAATATAGAAAAATACTAATGAGAAGAATTAGTGAAAAGTTTATAGAGCATAATATTTTTATTGACCCTAGTAATTGAAAATATGGATCATAGAGAAGAGGAAATGAAAATTAGTATTAAATATCAATTTTTATAGATTGAAAAAATACTTTTAGAATATTATATAGAAAGACTATAAAAGTAAATGAGCACTAGAAACGATAGGAAAGTAATAATAGGAAAATATATATAATTGATATTTAGAATAAATTCGAAATTCAATAAAATCTTGATTATATAGAATAGCATCACACATTTAAGGCAATTATGAAATTTGATAATGAAAATTATTATTAAATAAATGTATACTTATCATCAATTCAAATCTTAATGTGAATTAGTAATTAGCTAATGTTACTATAAAGAAGGAGTTAATCGTCAAAATCTTTTAAGAGATGAACAACATTTGCTGACAATGCTAACAAATAGTTATCATCATAATCATTCAAAAGAACTATAGTTAATTGATTAACTTATGTAGGATTATAGACATTTATAAATGTACATATATTTACAAAAGTAATAAAAATATATAAATAAGTATTGTGAAACATGTGGAAAAACATTTGCATGTGATTCTAAATTACTCTCATGATCCATTTCAGATGAATAAAAAGTTAACAAAGTAAGTTGGAACAATATAATATGCTGGTCATCATATTCATCATTTTCAAGAATTACATTCTTTAGGAAAGATGTTTAGAGAATATTTTGGAATGAATGTTGACTAATTTGAAGTTTGTTCATAGATGATAGAATTGTGTACAGACTTGTAACTTGTGAAAGACCTTTACCTAAGTTATTTTTGTAAGAATTATGGATTAATGGCAATAACAATTTAATAAAACGGACATTATTTCACGGAATTTTATAAAACATATGATTTCTCTATTACAGATGAGGATTACTCTATTCCTCCTCCTGGCGGATATAGTAATTAATATCCAACAACTTAATTGCCTAATTCTTCATTTCCTCCTCCTTATGGATCCAATATTAACCAATATCCATAGCAATATAGCAATCCATTACCTCCTCCAGGATAATATCCATCTACAGGATCATAGATCCCCTCAACATAGTACCCATCTCCTGGATAATATCCACCTCCAGGATAATATCCTAATTAATAACCAAATAATTATGGAAATCAACCTTATTAATAAGGATAATAACCTCCTTATCAATAACCTTATGCTCCCACTACTGGCTATCCAAATTAATCTTATCCCTAAAATTCAATTGGATATCCTCCTAATCCAACATAACAAGCTTATACACCACCAATGTAAACTTAGACATATCCTCAATAACCAAATTATGTTCCTATGCCACCACAAGCAAATTATTAAAATACACAATAATATCCTTATAAATGAATATATCATTTATTAATCAGGAAAAATATTATATTATTTGTTTAAATCTTATTATTTACTTATATATGTTAATTTTTTATTTCAAAAATTTCTATCATCCATCTGAAGCTTTGTTTATTAATTGTTAATTCATTAAAAATTATATATTGTTTAATTAATTAAAAAAGTATTTAAACATACATATTTTAGATTATAAACTTCTAAACACTCCATATATTAATATAGGTAATAAAATTATGACTTTAAATTTTATATATCAAAAAAATGATTGACTTTTAAGATTTAAAAACTTTCATATTTTATTAATAATTTTCTTAGTATTAATAAAGTATTCGGAAAGTAGAAAATGAAAACTATGATATTGATTATTGTTTTTTAATCCATGGTATTGATTAATAAAAATATATGAGAATAATTATATACATTTAAAATTAATATAAAATAAGTCAATTTTAGATGTTTTTTATTTTTTTTCCTTCTATCCATTCTCCTTGTTTGACTTATCCATCCAATAAAATATACTTTCCTTTACCATGTTATTTTCCGCTAACCCATTCTCCTTCATATTTTCTACCATCAGCCCAAGTATAAACACCATAGCCATGTTTTTTATCATTTACATATCCCCCTTTATAAGATCTACCATCTTGCCATGTATAATGCCCTTAACCATGCATATTATTATTTAGCCATTCTCCTTCATATCTTCTTCCATCACTCCATTAATAGAGTCCATTTCCACTAATTTAATTGTTATTCCAATCTCCATCATAGAAACTTCCATCATTCCATATATACTTTCCTTTACCATGTTTTTTTCCTTGATAATACTATCCTTCATATTTAGAACCATCAGCCCCTATAATCATAATCTAATTATAAATTACAAGTTTCTACTCCAAATCCATGTTATAAATCATTAAGCCATTCACCTTCATATTTTGCTCCGTTTGCATGGGTATATATACCAAATCCACAAGCCTTATCTTCTATCCATGTTCCTTCAAAAATATCTCCATCTACATGATAAAACTTTCCTTTCCCATGAGCCATATTATTTTTCCATTAACCTACAAATTTTGCACCATCATTCCATAATTATGTTCCTTATCCATCTCTTGAATTTCCAATCCATTCACCTTCATATATAGCACCGCTCTTATACTTAAAAGGAGGTCTTTGTTCTCTTGTTTTTGAATTACTATGTTATTGAGCATAATCTTTATCACTACTAAAATATTTATTTGCTAAAGGAGGAGCACTTGCAATATCATTTGTACCAATTGACTTTTTTAATTTTTTTTTTCGAACTACATATCCTCTCCAATGTGCCTATATTTATATTGCTGCCTTAATCTTTTTATTTTTACTCCCATTATCCCCACTTAAATTTGATACTCTTTATTTACTGGTCTATGATAGCATTAATTAATTATACTTGACTTTATTATTAACTAGTTCTGTATGCCTAATATTTAAAATTATGTATTTACTTATTAATCCACTGTCAGCTCTCTTCCATCTGGTTTTTAACATGTTTAACAGTTATTACATTATCCCATTTTGGATTTTAAATTTATATATAAATTTAATACAATTACTGAATAAAGATCACTTGATTTAAGACTGTTAAATGCAAGTTTTTCAAATATAATATTTTAGAGATAGATTAAAACTATAAAATCGATTAATTTTTAAGGCTAATTACTTCTTTTATTAAGTCTTTACAATTCAAATAAATTAATTATTATAATAAAAATTGACATCTTAAAAAATGTAAAGAAAATAATATTCAGATTTGTATGATTATGATTTAATATTATCTTATAAAATGATGTTATGATTATTATAATAATTAAATCAATTTATGTTAAAGAAATTTAGACAATAATTTTTAAAACTAAGTAAGAAACCCTATGCTTAAAATAAATAAATAAAATTTAATTTCAAATGGGATGTTCTATATTGATACTTTCTATTTAGCATTTTAACTCCTTCATTTCTTCTTAGATCATATCAAAATTTGGTTGATGATGAGCATACTAAAAATTAATTGGACTATATTCTAATATCTTTCTATGTTAATTAAAAGGGGAAATATCTTATTCATCTATCCCTCCGAACTACTTTGAATCAAATGAGTCTAATAATAAAATGATAAAAACGACCTTAAATTAAATTAATTGATGGCTATATACGATGAGAAGGTGTTTGGTTAATAAGCAATGAGTCGTTTTTTGTATTATCATGCTCTTCTTTTAAACTCTAAATAGTTTCTAAAGGTTGATAAATAGGCTAAGAAACATTTAACATAGTATTCTGAACTATTTTTAATGGTTGCTCTTGTTCTGATTCCATTGATCGGTCATTGTCATCATCATCAGATCTTTCATCTAACATATGTACTCTTTTTATATAAGAGTAAAAACGATTCTTCACTTAGTTTTCCTAATGATAGGTCCTCACTGTACTGGTCTTCGATTTAACATTTTTGCGATTTCGCTCCACTTAGGACCGTATATTCGATATTGTTCTAAAATTATTTGATCTTCTTATAAAGTGAATTTTTCCTTATTTATTTCAGGATCCAAATTATTTAAGAACCTTTCTCTGATCTATTTACTTGAGCGACCTTCCATAAGTCCTTCAATCAATTTCCAATTACGACCATGCTCATTAACTAGTCTTATAACTTCTTAATCTTCTAAATCTGTCCATTATTTTCGAAGTTTAGTCAAAAAATAGATACAAAAATACTTTATTTGGATTAATTCTTTTCCATCTTTATTAACACTAACTCAGATTTCGTCCTGGAATGTCTTCAGCAATTAATTTCCAGTTTCCGTTATGCCGAATGTGCAATTCCATTAATTAAGAATCCTCATTAGGTTTCCAAAATTTGCCATACCTCCTTTCTGAAGAACTAGAATCAGAGTCTTTACTCTACTTATGAATAGATTTTGTTATCTAAGGTGATCTATTATAAGGTAAATTTTAAATGATACTTAGAAGATGTTTGTTTTCTACTCATTCTTAAATATTTAATTAATATAATAATATAAAAAATATATATTCTAACATATTAATATATATATCACTAAAACTATCAATTTATCATACTTTTTTTGCATCTCTTTTAAAGAGACCTTTTTAATTCAGAAATTAATAAATTTATACTAAAATCTCTTAATCATTTAATAATCTTTTTATTTATCTATGTCGTTATGAATAGAAGGTTATAAATAAATTAACTTAAAAAAAAAATACATACAAACTAATAAAATAATAATATTTCTCTAAATAATTTTATTTTTTGTTAAATTTTAAATTATAAATTACTTTTTTCAATCACCTCTCCATTTAATTACATTTTAATGATTTATTCATTATTTCGCTTTTTTCTGAATGAAAAATAGTTATTTTCATTAATTTTGTAAAAAAAACAAATAAACTTATTTTCTAATCAATTTTATTGAATTAAAAAAAATTTTTTTAATTATTTTAAAGAATTTCAGTTTATTGTTTAAATTAAATATCGGTATGATCAAATCAAAATCAATATTTTCTTTAAAAAAAATGTAAATTAAAGATTTATGTGTTATTAATCTCGCTAATATGTTTTAAATTATAAAATATTTATAAAATAAATGGAAAAATTTGAATTACTTAATTCGAAAAAAATACTGCTGTGTAATCTTTATTTATTAACAAAATTTTGTAATTTTAGATTTCAATAATAAAGTTAAATATTTATTTATATATTTTTCTAATAATTATTTAAATGAAAATCTATTGCTTTTAGGGTAAAAGATCTAAAGTCATTTTTAAAAAGAAAATCTTTTTGAAATAAAAAGTTGTTTAAATGAATTTAAGGACTTTTTTTTAAAATGATCGGTCCTTTAATCTTTGAGAGAATTTATTTTTAAATCCATAAACCTAAGGATTTAGTCTGTTATATCATCATTTTAAAATCATTTATTTTAAGATTTTAAAACATATTCAATAAACTTTATGAATCTTTGAAATTTTTTCTGTAAAAATAAATTTTGAAAAACTTAAAATTTTCGACCTGAATCTAAATTATATTTTTTATGCATGCTGAATTTAAAATTATATAAAAATGAAAATTCTAAAACTCCAATCCATTATCAGACATTCATTATATTAGACATATTAAATATAAACCTTTAGTTATATTCTAGATAATTTTTCAACAATTTTTTTTAGAAATCTCCATATAATTAAAATATTGAATATTTTTCTACAAAAAAATAGTTCTAAGTTAATATAGTATTAATACTTATTAATTAAATTTAATCCTCATATTTCATATGAAAATGTTTTTTGTCCATTTCTAAATTAATATAAATATTTCTATAATAATTTACGATTCGTATTAAGAGATGATTCATTTCAATTAAAAAAATGGAATTTTAATTACAAAATTATCCATTAGGATTATTGCAAAAATGGAGTAAGATTATTTCAAGATGAAATAATCAAATATATTTAGATTTCAAAAATTTAAATTGCTATATTTTCTTTATTTAAAAAATACTTTAAAGAAATTTCTTATCAAAATATAAATCAAAAGAGCTCTTTTTATTCTCTAAAAATGTTAAAGGAATTACTTTTACTTCTCTCTTTATTAGCAGTGCTTTTAGTTAAATATAAAATTTTGAAATCAGGAGATCATTTTCTTACTTAAGAGAATTAAGAAAAACAAGTTAAATTAATTTCAATATGCAAGGAAAATTTAATTTAAAAATCCTTTGATATCAGATAATTTTAAAATAGCTTTTTAAACCTATCATATATAAAATAGATAAAGAGTAAATTGAAAATAATGATTATAAAAGATGGACAAGAAAGATTTCTAAATAACTACAATATTATTATGAAATTTCATTTTTCGATAATATTTATATTATAATCATAGTATAAATTGTTAAAATCCAGTGAGTATTGAATATAATTCTAATTTATACATATTCATAATCAGTTTTTTGATCTATTATCAGTTATATTTTATTTAAAATACTTAAACATGCTTTATTAACCTTCAGAATCTCTTCAAAAACAGGCTTCAAAGCGATATGCCTTGAAAAAAGAAATGCCTATTTTAAAATAATTTCGAAAAATATACAAACAATATAATTAAAAACCTCATCCTCATTTAATCTAAAAAGACTTTAAAAGAGAATAATTAAGACAAATAGAATTAGAAGTTGAGAGTCTTTCGAATTCTCTCTTACTCAACTCTGATATCTTTTCTAATAGAAAAATCCAAACTGATTAAAATAAATTTAGTAATGATGATTCTGAATATTCCCCATTTTCGTAAAACACTTTCACAGAAGAGACTATATTAAAGGAACAAAATAAAAAAGAATTAGATTTCAATATGTTATATTAAATATATTTGGAGAATCAATTTACAGAAGGTAATTGCAATAATTTACATTAGATAAGAAATAAAGATGTTTAGAATGGTTATCTAAAAATTGATTTAATTATTCGAGCGTTTAGGCATTATATAAATTACTATATCATAACCACGACATTGATATTATGTAGTAGTTTGATGAGTGGAGTTTTAGTGATTTAATAATGCTTATATAATATAAAATATCTTTTCTGTTTATTTTAGAACTCATAAACTGATTCACAATTAACAATGAAAATTAATTAATCATGACGAATTCCATTACAATCTCTTGATTATAATAAATTAAAATGATTATTTTATTCAAGAATTAATAGACTTTTAGAACAAAGGCGCAGGAATAAAAATGTCTGTTGGAAAAACTTTCAAATTGATTAAAAGAATTGCATTTATCACTAATTAAAATAATTTTTATATAAATAATTTAATCTAATAAACTAAGTTATGACATAAAATTAATAAATGTGTAATGGTTTACTTAATTCAATCAATTAATAATAAATCATAAATTAATTAAATTCTTATTTCAATATGTGGCGTAAGATATCTTTAAAAACATATTAGAAATAGAATATTTGAAGTGCAAATTTATACTTATAATATTTTAAATTAGTATATAAATGAATGTTATGATCAAATTTTGACATCTTCATCATCTCTGCTCATTCTTCTTTGTAGTGCAACATTCTATGGTGTAGTTGGTATGCCGAATTTATAAATTGGTGAAAATTCATCAATATCAATATCATCTAAAGCATTTGTATTCATTCGTTAATCATGATATAATTATTAAAGCATTTATTATTGTTATTTATAATGCTGAAAAACTTTAAATATTAAATTTTGATCAAACATCATTTTTTAGGTTGGTTATTGACTTGTATTTTTCTTAGATTTCTCAATTTTTTTTTTTATTTCTCCTTTAGTAATAATTTTTTCTTTAAGACATTCCTTTTTTATTACTTTTTGTTATTATCGATAATTTTTGTAAACAATAAAAGGCTCATTTAAATTAGAAGCCATTCTTGAATTCTTTATTAATTATATTATTTTAATTTATATTTATATAATATAGATTTATAGCATTATTTTGATCGAAAAATAGTCATTATATTTAATAACTGTATATAAATTATGAAATAAGAAAAAGAGATAATATTTAATGGAGATTTTGAAGATAGTGAAGAAGAAGAAGATGATTAATCGTAAGACTATGAAAGTGATGAAGAGTTAAATAAAAAAAAGAAAAAGAAATCACTATTAAACACAAATAAAAATTTAATAATGAATGTTTCAGGTATTTTGTAAATTATTAAATAGATACTTAGTATGCTGTAGTGAAATTTGTAGGAAAAATGATATACAAGTTTAAATTACAATATGTTCCTTACTAGGAAATTAATAATTGGGATTTTTGTTGGACTGACAATGCTGTGCTTCCTGAAACTTTAGCTAAAATGCAATGTAAGAAACTTTTTATATAAATTATAATAGCTCATTAGAAGATTAATCATTTTCCAGGAATGTATTCATTGGCTCGTAAAAATCATCTAGGCAAGAATTTGAACAAAATGCAAAAGTAGTTTCCTGAAGAATATGACTTTTATCCTAGAACTTGGATGTTGCCAAGTGAATATAATGATTTTAAACAATAATTTGGTAAAGCTAAAACATTTATATTGAAACCTGAAGCATCATGTTAGGGCAAAGGTATAAATTGAGTCCATATGAATAGGAATCTTTTTAACTCGTTGTATAGAATCAATAAATCCAACAGAACATTATGTTGCATAAAGATATATTCATAAACCACTTCTAATTGATGGATTAAAATTTGATTTAAGAATGTATGTTTTAATCTGTGGTTGTGATCCTCTAAGACTTTATTTGTATAAGGAAGGTTTAGCAAGGTTTGCAACTTAAGCATATATTGTTCCAAATACTAATAATTTAGATGATGTTTGTATGCATTTAACCAATTATGCTATAAATAAAGACAATCCAAATTTTATATTTAATTCTGATGAAAAAAAAATGGATGTTGGACATAAAAGAAGTATGTCTAGTGTTTTTCAACTTTTAAGAGATTAAGTATATTTATTAAATTATAAATAGAATCAAAATGTTGATTAACTTCTTGCTGATATTAAAGATTTAATAATCAAAACGTTTTGTTCTGTATAGCCTATTTTATAATAAAATTATACACAAGTTGATAATTATGCAAATAATATGTGTTTTGAGATTCTAGGCTTTGATATCTTAATAGATAGTTCTTTAAAACCATATTTACTTGAGGTAAATCATACTCCAAGCTTTACTACTGATACACCATTAGATCAATATATAAAAAAGAATTTAATAGCTGACACAATTACATTAATGAATATTAATGTTAAAACTAAGAATGAAGTTATTTAATAAAAAAAGGATGAAATGTAGAAAAGAGTATTAACAGGCAAAAAGACAAAATTATCAATTGAAGAAAAAAAGCAAATAAAACTGTAATTTTAAAAATAAAGAGATGAATATGAATCTTAAAATAAAGGAAATTATGAGTTGATTTATCCATGTTCAAAATCATATGAAGAATTTTTATAACATTCATTAAAAATTTATGAGGAATGGACTGGAGCAAGTAAAAAATCAGATAAATATTTTAGATATAAGAAGAAATCAGAAAAAAGAGTCTATTTAAATAAATTAGGAACCTTAAAATAAATCTTAATCTCAACCTAAAAAGATCATACTTGAAAAAAAAAGCAATTTATATAAACATGTTCAAAGTCGAATTAATACTAATTTATTTCCTACTAATAAAAATGAATAAACTAAAGGAAATGAAGTGATTTAAGAAGGGGAAGAACAACCTCCAAATCAAATCAATACAATACCTGAAGTTGATAATGATCATTTTGTTCCTTATGAAGATTATTAATAATAATCATTAGAATCAATTAAAGAGTTGTGTGCTTATACTGAAAAGAGAGGAAGAGAATTATAAATTTTAGATTTAATTTAATATAGAAAGGTTGATAATAGACTTAATAATTCTCATATTTAGTAATAAAATGTTTAAAACATTTAAAACATTTTATCTCCAATTTCATAAATAAAGGGAGTATTATAGGGTATGGCAATAAAAAATGTTAAACAATTTGCAATAAGAAAAAACAATAAAAATATTAAGTCATCATCAAAACAAATAAATGAGAGTGAACATGATAAACTCTATGAAAACTCTTCTAAATAATTAATATTGCAGTCTCAATTAAATTATTAATAGAGTAATTAATAAGGTCTTAATGGTGCATATATAAAGCCAAAAGTCTTTAGTTTAAAGTTATCACATCCTCCAAAAGGGTACAAATTACAATCTCTTCCTTTATTGATACAATAAAATTATACTAAATTCAGATATGAATGATTTGATATTTATATATATATATAATATTTCTTTATTAAGAATTCAGATTATAAAATATAAATAAAAAATGATATCATATACATAATAAACAGGATTGGGAAATTTAGGAAACACTTGCTTTATGAATAGTGCAATTCAAATCTTATCTAATACTCCTGGATTTGCAGACTACATTTTAAATGATATTTATTAATTTGATATAAACTTAATAAATCCATTAGGAAGTAGTGGTGAGATTATTTAAAGTTTTGCCACTCTAATTAAGGAATTAAAAAGTAAAGAATAATAATTTATCATTCCAAATTCATTTAAAAAAACATTTTCCAAATTTTATAATATTGTAAAGAATTAATATTTATTAGTAGTACTATGGAAATGAGTAACATGATGCAGCAGAGTTTCTATTATAATTACTTGATGCAATAAATGAAGATGTAAATTAAATAAAAAAAAAACCTTATTTGATCACACCTTCTAGTTAAGGTAGAGAAGATTTAGTTGTAGCAATAGAATCTTGGGATGTTCATAGTTAAAGAAACTAATCAATTATTACTTTACTATTCTAAGCATAATTTAAAAGTAAAATCGAATGCCCTAACTGTAAAAATATATCCATTAAGTAATTTTTAATTTTTTATCTAGCTTTGATCCATATATGATGATATAATTACCATTAGCCACTAAAAATAATGAAAAAGGCATTGTTTATTATTTATTAGATGATTAATAGAGGTAAAAGTAAATGACATTATCTGTCTTTAAAAATTATAATTTTGAATGGCTTCAAAATGAAATTAAGAATTAATTAAGATCTTAAGATCTAATATTCAATTTATCAAACTAGAAAACCAATTATGAAAGTATACAAAAATTATATTTTATTAGTCAGACCAGAAGATGATATTTAATATTTAAAACAATTACTTTAACATTCGAAATTGTTTGTTAGATATATGCAAATTTATGAAATCTAAGTTCCTCATAACTATAGATGTCATACTCTCATAACCCATATCAACCCTGAATTTTAAATTCTAACTGATATTATTACTCTCGTTTTTGATTTCAGAACAAAAATATTCGAAATATATGATTTTATAGACAAAACTTATGCTTAAAAATTTCAATGCTAGTTTGATTTATTCTTACAATCAAATTCTTAAGAAACAGAATAGTAATGTTACTTTTGCCATAAATCTTATTGTAAATTTTGTGAGCTGAAAAAATGCTAACACAGTTTAAAATATATTAATAATTGCATTTCTTAACCAAATTTTTAATTAAATATTATCATTAAATGGTATGGTTAAGGAGTTCCTTAAATGTTTAATAAAGAAAGCTCAACTTTTAAATTAGAAGAAATAAACGATTAATTTTCTATCAATAAATCATCAATTACAATCTATGATTGTTTAAGCTATTCATAATAACAATAATAGTTAGATGAAAACAATTCGTGGTATTGTAATTAATGTAATTAACATGTAAAAGGAATTAAACAGTTGTTATTATATTCAACACCATAAATTTTGATATTTTAACTTAAAAGATTTAAATCATCAGAGGATATCACTTAAAAAATCAAAAATAATATCTTTGTTAAATTTCCATAAATACTTAACATGGCACAATATGTTACAAATTTAAAAGTATTCTATTAATAAAATTTTAGTTGCCAAACAATTATTTAAACGGTCATGATACAAATGAATTGAAGTATAAACTATTTGGAATAATAAATCATTATGGAGAACTCTAAGAGGGTCATTACAATTCTTACATTAAAAATTTAGAAAATTAGAAATGGTATTGCTATGATGATTCTCAAGTTACAGAAATTCAATTACAAAACATTGTTACTGAACATGCTTATGTATTATGTTATGAAAGATAGAATTGAATGTTTAAATCTTCATGTTTTGAAAGTTTAAACCAAAAAAAATATGATTATTCTTTGGGTTAATTAATATCTAAAATAATGTTGCCAGCTTAATTTTTAGTTAATTCCCTTAAATTATAAAATTATAACTATGAAATGCTCTTCTCAAAATAATTCATTTCTCTTGAAAGTAAAGTTGTATATTACTAATATATTAATTATCATCAATTCTTTTAGTTATTATCCAAAAATCATTGTGTTCACACATTTTGATTTTACAATTCTTGTAATTTTTGAGAGCTTTCTCTAAATACATTTCAACGGCTGAATAGTTTCAACTATTCTCCTTAAATATGCTATAATTTATGGTTATCGAATTCTAGATATCCACCAAATTTTTAACCTAAATAGCTTTGAAAATAAGGATGAAGTTCTTAAAATATTTTAAAGTTATTTTAGAGTTGGATTTTATTCTAATAGGAATAATGATATTTTATTTAGATGATATTTCAGAATGAAAATTTTATATTGAATTTTATAAATTATTCAAATTAAGCCAATTTCTATTATTTAACTGATTCCTAGCTTCTAAACTCTTTTTACAATGATCTTATGCGGTGAATGAAAATAATTTTTAGTTTTTCAACTAATTTCATTTTTAATCTAATAAACTATTTAGCACTTTATGTTATATTTAAAAATGTATCACTTATGTTATAATCTTTTTAATCATTGTCAGTGAACTTTATCAATTTGCCATCAATTATTTTTATTGTTACAATTTGGATAAGGAATAAAGTTCTAATAAAGCATCCAAATCTTCAACTTTAATTTGTACATTTTCCTTGAAAATTTTTCTAATTCTTGATTCTATTCATTTCCTTAAAAATATTTATAAATTAAAAATTATGTATCTTATTTACAAAAATATTCTGTATTATTTTTATCGCATAATTAAAATAATATATTATATGAATTGAACATACCTCGATCTTTTTATTGGTTTCAATAATGAAAAAATCTTTTATTGTTAAATGATGAACAATCAAGTAAAAATAAAAGCATCTTGCATCTGATTATAAAAGATTTTTGATAATTAAGAAATTAATTCATCATTCTTAAAATTAGAATTATTCCAAGATTATGATTTTTATCTTTTTATAAATTTAGTTGAAAAATTAAATATATTATTTTTATCAAATAAATTAGATTTAAATTTATATGATATTAAAAATTTTAGCAACATTTTAAAAATTAATCAAACTAAATAGAATTAGTTTTGAATGTTCCAAAATTGAATCAAAGAAGATTTAGAACTTTCTTTTAAATAATATTACTATATATTTAAATAATTAATTCAAAGAAATTAAAATTTTTTAAAAATATTTATTAAAAGTTGTTCTTCATTATCAAAAAATTTTAAACCAAAAAGCTATTAAAATGTATTTAATAAGAGAAAACTCTATTGTCATCATAGTATAGTTTAGTTCATGTAGTGAAAAAAATGTAAAATTTATGGTTAATAAGCTTCTTGATTTTGAAAAAAAAAACGCATTGAATTTGTACTGTTAAGGGAAAATTGATTTTTATTCATTTAATATAATAAATATAGAAAATGAGTTAACAAGTAAGAGTTAAAGGAACAAAAGGAGATTATATAATATTCGAAAAAGTTTTAGGAAAAGGGGCTTATGGTGTTGTATGTTTAGCTTAATGTGAAAATGATGGAACCTACTTAGCTGCTAAAATTGTAAGATATTTTATATTATCTAGGTTATTAAAAAATGTCTTAGCGTTTAAGACATAGAAAATTTGAGAAATGAAATGAAAATCTAATAAAGCCAAACCCACCCAAATATTCTTGCAATGATAGATACCTTTGAAGATGATTAATTTCTCTATATGATGTTAGAATATTGTAGTGGAGGGTGTTTATTTTAGAATTTATAACTTAATGGACCATATAGAGAAGAGAAAGCTTTTTATTATTTTTAATAAATCCTATCTGCAATATAACATTTACATAGAAATAATATATTACATAGAGATATTAAAGTATATTCATAATTTAAAACTAGCTTTCCAACATTCTTATCACAGATAAAGATTAAGTTAAACTTGCTGATTTCACATGGGCAAAATATATGATTAACGGAGAAGTTTCTCCATAATTATGTGGTACACTTGAATATATGCCTCCAGAAGTAACTTAAAATCGAACTTAAAGCGAGAAATTAGATATTTGGAGTTTAGGAATTGTTTTATATGTAAAATTTTTAAATATCCTTAGGAATTATTACATAATAAATTTCCATAAAGTGATAATTTATTCATGAGAAATGATATAAGTTCTGAGTGCCAAGATTTGATACTTATGATGCTTGAAAAGTCTGCTTTTAGACGTCCCACAGCTATAAACATTCAATCTGGGCCTTGGTTTAAAAAGATGATTAATTAAAAACATTTAAGACCCACAATTTCAATTCCAAAAACGAATTCACCATTAAATAAAGTAAATTTAAGGGCTATAATTGGTTCACCATTGAGATAGTCAAATGAGAACTTAAATTTACTCCCTCCAATTGATTTAAATTACTCATCTCCAAAAAGAGAATTTTCAACTTATGGTGTTTTTTGAATTTCTTAAATTTATTTTTGTATTAATTCCTAAAAATCCTTACTTTTTCTAATTTAATTATTAAAGATTGGGAAGTTAAGAAAGAATTTTTAATAATTACAATCAAAGATTAGATCTAAATGTGAGAAAAAAAGAAAAAGCTTTATAAGAAGAATTTTAGTTAATAGATGATATTATTTTTTTATTATTTAATTATCAAAAAAAATATGATTTTAATTTTTTTGTATAATCATTCAGATTAAAAATTTACCTTCCAAATTTATTTAACATCTTATAATTTCTCTTGTTCTGCATTATCTCGACAAATGTATTGATAAATTTCATTAGGAGTAATTAGATCTGTCTTATTTTTGTTTTTTATTATACCTTAAAAAGAAAGTGAAACTTTATTTAGATGGAATATTCGATTAATTAAATGGCATGTAATGGCTTTTAATAATAAAGTGTTATATTTTAATTCTGGTTTTTAACCAAGTTTCATTTCTCTTTCCACAAACTTGGAAGTTGTTTGTATCAATTATCGATATCCATTTTTCAAGAATTCATCAGAACAACATTTATAAACAGAAGTTTCATCAATTTTTTATCTTTAAAAACAATCTGCATCTGCTTACAATTAATCTCTTACAACTTTCTCAATTCTATCATCTTTTAAATAAATTTTGCAATCCTTAAAAAACATTTCTCTTAGAATTATTTCCAACTGTGTAATTTTTTTTTTAATATTACCCTCCAGTATAGCTTTTTAAGAATCTCTCTTAAATTCTTTCCAAATGTCTAATTAATCATTGTTGCATATCCATGGGCAAACATCTTCGTTTATTTTTCGCAATAATTCAACCAAAATAAGATAACCCATCTTTTTTAAAAAATAAGCAAAGAGATACTCTAATTAATAATTTTTTTTTTATAATTCCACTACAAAATCATCAGCTGTTTTTTCTAAAAATGTAAATCTAAATTATTCCATTCTTATGAACTACCAGATTTAATAAAATTTTGATTCCTACTAATAGAGCAAAAATTTACATTTTGACCTTAAATTTCATGAGGAAACTATTTTTCAATATTATCTTAATCATTCCCTTAAAAATCATCTTAACTGGATGTAGAAGAAGGAAATTTAAAAGGTTATGGGTATAATAAATTTTATTTACTTTCTAATTCTAAAGGAGGAATTCTATAATATTTGATTAATAATTTTACAATTAGGAATCCCATGCTGAAGTTTATGTTTGCTCTTTATAGCTTTTCCTTGAAAAATTATCATATTAATTAATCTCATCATCTCTTTAAGATTTTCGTAATTCTTTAGTGTATAATAATTCAGAAGTACGATTTTCTAGAGTATTTATTTCTTTAATCAACAATTAATCATCATATTATTCATAGAATTTCAATTGATCAGAGTATTTTGGAAGATTTAAGCTCTTAATAAATTGATTTTTATAAATTTAAGCAAAAGATAACCTTTTATTTACATCGTATGTAAGAAGTCCTTCAATAAAGGAACAAAATTCTTTAGGGTATCTATCTGTAAATGCTACTATATGATCTAAATTTTGCATTTATGTTGTTAGATAATTAGTATATTCTTTGACATCCTTATACAGCATTTATTTTAGTTTTTTTTTTTCAATTTATATTGAATTAATAGGACTTAACTTAACTAAATGATACAGCACTGCTCCTAATAACCATGAATCAATTTTCATATCATATTTTAAAGAAGATTATTCCACTACAATTTATTGATGATTGATACATACCTTCATTAAAATTTTTAATTATTTCTGGGGGAGCAATTATATCTAAGTCTTAATTCACTATTTTTGGCCCAAAACCAAAGTCCAAGAATAAAAGTTACCCTTTGCAAGTCATTATATTTTTAGTCGAAAATACTCTGCCCAATATATTATTTTAATGCAGCTAAAATAATGTATCAAGTATCTAAATTAAAATTTACTTTATAATCTCAAGACTTATTGACTCTTATTTCCCTCTATAATTAAGTATTAGTCTTTCTAAGGATTCCCCTTCAATAAATTCAAACAGAATATATTTTTAATCATTGTAATCGATTTACCTTAAGTATTTCCTTAAACACCTACCATTTGCTATCTATTCCTCTTTTTTAAGACACAATTATTGAAAACTCGGCTGTAAATTATAAGCGTAAAAATTTGTTTTTTTTTATCCTTATTCTTCTTCCATTTGATATAAAGTCCCAGAGTTAGTTCTAAATAGTTCATATTTTAAATTGTATTTGCTCATTTGTTCGGATAGAATATTTTGAAAATATGATTTTTATTAAAATAATATCTGAAATCCTAATTATATTTCATTTAAGATTAGAAAATAAGGGTTTTGAAATATATTAGTTTAAAAAAATTTGCTTGTTTATATATTATGTGTTATTCTCAATTATTACAATATTTGAAATAAGTAAATTATATAATAGATATAATATGTAAGCTAATCCAATATGTGTCTAACCTTAAGCTCAATATTTAGATAATTATGATAATTTTGAGGAAGTTTCAGCAACTTTTAAGCCTTTGCAAAAAATTCATTAGCCACTTGAACCTGAAGCTACATTTTTTTTAATACGTGCACCAACAAAAGATAATATTCATAGAGCAATTAAATATGGTATTTGGACAAGGTATAAATACCTATGAAGGTAGTTCGAGTCGAAATAATAAAAAATTAAATGATGCTTCTCGTCCTGTTTACTTACTATTCAATGTTACATAGACTTCTCATTTTATTGGATTAGCCAAAATCATTAGTGAATTTAGGGATAAAATGCATTTCAAGTATTGGGCTGAGGAAAATAAATGGTTTGGATCATTTCAAATTGAATGGGTATTTATTCAGAACATACAAGGTTTTCCTTAGGGATTTACCATATAAAGAACTCATTATGATACAATAATCAAGTGGAAAATGTATACATGAATTAATAGATTGTACTCAAATTGAAAATGCTGAATAGATATATAATGCATTTTAAGATCAACCACAAAAAAGCTGTGTACTTTAAAGTTTCAAAGAATTAGATAATTCTGAAGTATAATAATTGATGATTGATTTAAGAAAAGAAAGAGAAATGAGAGAGATACAAATCCAAACTTTGATATCTAGTTTTAAGAATATATTTCTGTCTTTGAATAAATGCCATTCTCTTTCTCTGTCTCATCTTATCAACGAAGAAAATAATAATAATATCAAAATTAGTACTTATAATAATGTTAATATTATTACTAAAGCCCTTGGTATGGTGTAGGTAAATAATATATATAAATGATCATAGCATAACCTACCTTTTGGAATTCTGAATTTTAAACTCAACCTCAACAATATTAATAATAGATTTCAAACGATAATAATTCAGGTTTTTACTAGACTTAAAATTACAATAGACCTCAAACTTAAAATATTTAATTGACAAAACATTTATAAAAAAAATAGCAAGTCCAAAACAAAAATAATAATCTAGAGAGTCCGAAAAAATTATGATTATTAGTATATAATTAATATTTTTATGTTTTATAAATCAATAATATATTGATTATGTTTTTAAATTAAATTAACAATTAAATATCTTAGCCAATTATAATGTAAGAGCTTTATGAATAGAACATTCATTTTTATACTGAATTAGAAAATGATGTAGAGAAGATATTTTAGGAATTTCAGCAGGAATCTCAAAGAAAGAGTATAAATAAAGAAAAGTACTAGGAGTATATACAATTCTTAATGATGGCTCATTAAAAAATAAATTAGGAATAGAAAAAAGTTGATGCAATAGAACTTAATCAAATAAAAAAAAAAGGAATAAAAAAGACTATAAAGAAAAACTACTATAAGAAATGATTAATCTATTCATTTATGACTTTTAAATTATCAAGCTTTTAATATATTATCTATATAAATAGTATTTTAATGGTAGACTTGTTAGATAAGGGATTAGAGATTGATTAAAAATTTTTCATTGATTAAAAATTTTGACTAAATTTTTAAATCTGAAAAAAAGTAATTATACAACAACAAGGAATATAGGAGAAACCATAAATTACTTTTAATTTTGGATATGAAGATAGTAAATATGAAAAATAATAAATTAATCTATAAAAAAATAACTATATGATGATGAGAGGATGATTAATTTGATTTTTTTAATGGTAGTTCATTTTTATTATCTCTGCCCATTTAACTTTTATTTCAATCAACATTCTAAAATATTGAAAACAATATTATAGAATAAGCTGAAGAATTTCTTTAAGAAATTATAATAATCATGATAAGAAGAGAAATTTAAGAAAACTTCTTCACACTTGTAATGAAATTATTAATCTCAAATTATAAAAATAATAATTAGCTTTTCATTTTTAGCATCAATAAATAATAGGCTGAATTTAATGAAAAAATATTTCTAGTAAAATAAAAAAGAGATTGTGTTCATATATCATCAACATTTTTAAACCAAAATTAATATATAATAATTTAATTCGAATTATAATTAAAGTTAGAGAGCAAGAGATTTGTAATTTTTTGAGAAATGAATAAAATTATTAGGAAATTTTAGATGCAATATTTAAGAAAATATTAATAAAGTATTTTTAATAACCTTAATTAATTTTAGTAAAGAATGGTTGATTTTAGACATAATCATTTCTTTCTATTTGGAATGTGATTAATCAATCCTTCAGGTTCTTTTTCAAATGAAACACCTCGATTAACAATAATATCAGTTACTCTAAATTCAGTGGAAAATAGAACCTTCTACAGGAAATACGATATTACATAAAGCACAGCCAGTGAATAATTCTTTTATAATCATTTGAATTAAAATTATCAAATATAATAGCCTAATATCTTGAATCTAAGCAAGTTAAATAACACTTATCACATTTTAAGGAAGAACCATCATGAATTTTAGGGATCATCAAGTTTTCTCTTTTCATGTCAACAATATCTTTGATGTAATGTAATACAGTTCCTACAAGATTTTAGAGTTATTTATTTGAGCTGAATGCATAGGCAGGTTTAGAAGTGGATAGGTATTGTCCTTTCCATTTTTTTAAATTAAGGTGATTAATAGTTTTTAGATCAAATGGAACAGTTGCAAAATCCTAATCTTAAATTGCTGAATAGATCTAAAAGGCCGAAGCAACATATCTTAAAAAAGAGAGAGCGTGATCTCCTTAAATAATATTATGAATAGATACTATAAAATTAATAAATATCATATAAATAAAACATGAAATATACATTTTTGTAAATATTATACTTCTTTTAGATTATAAGAATAGGATTATGTATGATGAAAATAAAAAACCCAAATTTATTGTAAAAAATGATTAATTATGAAATAATAAAGATTAATAGAAATAATTAATGTTATTAATAATAATATTACTTAAGAATAATAATAGATATATATTTAAACAATAAAGTAATAATAAAAGTTTTTAATAAATTTCTCATTATTATATGACTACACTATATGAAATTAAAAAGATTATACAAATTTTATCATATAATTAAAAAAATCGTCAGCTGCAGGATTCGAACCTGCGCGGGTAAACCCAGTGGATTTCAAGTCCACCGCCTTAACCACTCGGCCAAACTGACTTCTATACTTATATACATTCTTTAAAATTATTATACACCAGGAGAAAATCACAAAAAGCTATTACATAGAAAATTTATAATATATATGTTTCATCTTAGACATAAAATACATTAAAATAAAACTATTGTTTTAATCACACAAAATATTGATCTCAATTTATAGGACCTAAAGGTTTTGTTCTTTTGGAATCTTTAGTTGTTTAGTATATCTAATAAATTTGTATATTTATATGAATCTTATCTAGTAAGCTTTTCTAATATATTTATTAAGTTGAATATGTAATTTAAAATGGAAACTGAGTTTTTTTTTGGCAAGATAATAGAGTAAATCTAATAATATATCATTTTGATCTTAATGAATTAATGTTTTTGATTTCAAATAATAGAATAGTAATTTTTATATGTATATTTATAATTAATAATAATAATAATAATAATAGATCAGACAACAAAAATCTTTTTTTTTGTATTTAAGACTTTATGATCGTTTTTTTAAGCGTTGTTTAGGAAATTATGACTAGCAATTATTTACTTATGTTATTTTGGATGTCCAAGATCATCTTCTTCATATGATTTATCTGATGATTCTGATTCTATGTAATCCTCATTTTATTTTTTATAAAACTTGCATTTCATTTATAGAATTTCATTGTCATCACATAACATTTATGGACTAACAGATTGAAATTTAAGTGAATTTTAATAATATTTGATTTTCATAGCTCTTTGAGATTCTCCAAATTAATATTTGATATCATGAACAAATTTATATTTTTTAGATTCAGTATGTGGTCTAGTTTAAACTTAAGTTTAAATGAATCTATAATTTCTCTAATATTTTTATAGAAATGTAGAATGACTGGTAGATGGTTTCATTTGAGGTAATTCTTGAATTCTTTTTTGATGTGTATTTTTATTAGGTTATTTTTTTTTTGAATCAATGGCATCTTCTTTGGCTATATCTTTATTATCATTAAATGCTAACATTAATCTTTAAACAAGACCATGTTATGATTGTGGTCTTTTTTGTTCTTCTTAAACTTCAGGTAATTCTAATTTCTTCTTTTTAAGTTAATCATCCTTCATTTTTTATGTTAATTCTTTATAAGGCTCAGCAATAGATTTAAGAGCAATATTCATTGGTTAAGATTATGATTAAATAAGACGTCTAAAATTAAATATAAAAATAGATATACTTTTTTTCTCTTTAAACAACTACTTATTCTGGTTGGGCATAATTTCTTTACATTTCTTCCAAAGATGCTTCATTAAAATACTTATTGACTAGAAATCTAACTTTAACTCTTTCCTTTTCATATGGAGATAGATTCTCTTTTTCAATTAATTTTAAAGCATCAAAAACTAATTCTATGTCTTTGAGTTTTTAACCAACCCAATCAAATGGAAATTTCCAATAATTAGATCCATCATATTTAGCTAAACTAATATCTGACCATAAATCTCCCTTCATAGACCATATTTTAAAATGTTTATCCATTGAAGAACTAATAAATGATACTAGTTCTCTAATTTTATTAATTTTAACAATAGCTGAACTATGAGCAATCCATTATCTAATGAGTAAAGCTTATATATTGCAAGTAAGAACAGGAGATTATTATTTCTCTTCTTAAACTAAGAAGGTTTCAACACTTTTAGAAACATCTATTAAATCTTTTCTTTTTAATTAATATGAATGACCTTTTTTTAGTTTTTCAATTTCAGTAATACCTTTTCTTTATAAAAATTCTGTTAATGATAAAATATGCATATATCCTTTTTAATCTCCCATGTATAGTAAAGCTCTTCTCTTATTTTGATGTTATTCTGTATCATATTATTGAATATCTTTCATTAATCCTTCTTATTCTTCTTATAAATTTAATTTAGATTTTTTATCTTAGGCAGTTTTATCAATTAACGGACCTGCAAATTCAGGTAATAATTCTTATCTTGAAGGTCCTTAAGAGAAATCTGAAAATATAGCAACAGATAACATAGGATGTTGAGGATTCGTATTAATTCTTAAAAGACATTTATTAGTCTTTATATTCCAAATACTTATTAATATACCTTGTAAACTTACTAATACAGGATATGGATCAGCAAATTCTAAAGCAGTAACTTCAGCTAATGGTTATGGTGTATTAAGTACTCCACATAACTTACTTGTTTCAAAATCCCAAAGAGAAATTAATCCATTTGCACTTCCAGTTGCTAGCATTGTAAAATTAGAACTAAATGCCATTGATAAGATTTCTGAATTCTAATGTCCTCCACAAAATACTTTTAATAATATTGATTCTTCAGGATCTGTCTCATCATATATACGAATTGTAGAATCTTAACTTGCTGATATCAATAATTTCTCTTCTTATAAAAATATTATTGAACTTATATCTAAAGTATCCCTTTTCTTTATGTTTGCCAATTTATTTGCGAATTCAGAATTCTCAATCTCATTATGCATATTAACCTTTTTTAAAAATTCACCTGTTTTCATATTATATTATCTTATCAAACCAGCATTGTCAGCTATAAATAACTTACGCTATCTTCCACCAAAACAAAAAGTTGATAAATCCAATTATATTTTATCATCAAATACCTCATTCATCACTTTTTTCAATCTCCCTCCCATTGCATCATATATTCTTAAATCAAATTTAGTTAAAACTACAAATTAATTGAAATACATATTGAATTCAACATTTACTGGATATACTTCTTCATTAGGTCCTTTCTATTTCTAATTACTGCTCATTTAGGCAGCATTATAAAAATAATTCAATCTCTTTCCTGAATAAACAAATCTATCAGTTCTTGTTATTATACATAAATCAGTAACTAAAGATTATTAATCATTAGGTATCACTTATACACTACTCATTTATCTAATATCCCAAATTCTAATATTTGTATGATCATCAATACTAACACAATTAGGTGATTGAGGAATGAATTTACAAGTCACAACTAATGATGAGTGACCCTCTAATCTTCCAATATAAGCCCTAGTTATTGATACTTCAGGACAATAAACATTAATAAAAGTTTCAAATCCATAACTAATTAAATTTGATCCATAATCTTGATTATAGCTTAATCCTTTAACTCCTCTTTTTGAAGGGGCTGGAGTTTTTAATTCAGTTATAAATTTCTAATCTTGCATATCCCATAATTTTATTTTACCATCTTAACTAGCTGATGCCAACAATTTTGGACTTATTAATTCAACTATATCTGTTATTTATTTTGTATGAGCATTCAAAAATTTTATAACTTATCCTTTTGAATCTTTCTCATTCCAAGGAATACTCCATCCTCTAATATTATAATCAGATCCTGCTGTCACCCATAATTCATGATAAGGGAAATACCATATACCAGTTTATAAGACTTCTTACTTAAATTATTTAATAACTTTGAAAGTTGTTGCATCCCAAAATATCAATTGTCTATCGCTTGTAACTGCTGCAATATAATTGTCAACAGTGTGAAAATGTATAATAAATATTTTTCCTGATTCTGATTCTGGTGCTAGTGTAAACTTTTTATCTTAACACTCTGGAGTATAGAATCTTAAATGTTGTGAATTTTATTCTAAACATATAACACTGTCTAATTATTAACAATAAGCAATCTAAAATATTAATAATTAGTATTACAGTTTTGATAGGATTTTTGTGATTAGAATCATCTACTTAAGCCATAGGTATATAACGTTTAGATTTGCGTGAATAAGCCCTGTCAAGTACTTCAATTTCTGTTAATTCTCTTTCTTTTTCGAATCTAGTATCATAAAGCTAAGCATCTTTCGAACCAATGACTGCATCAATAATATATTAAGTGAACTCAGCCCATTCCATATGACCATCTCCATTTATATCTATATCTTAAAACAACTTAATCAATCCATTGACTAATTCATATTTATCCTCTGGGGCATGTGAGATAGCACATTTCATTAACCATATAAAATTAGGAAGCTCAATACCATTAGGATGTTCATGAAACTCTTTATCCAAAGCATCTAATTTCTCATTATCCAACATCATCATTAATCTATCTGCTTAATAAGGGTTACGCTCAACTAATATCATGTCTTAATGTTCTTAGAGATACCTAATTAACTTACTTATTACTTTATCACATCTGTTAACGATGGTTCGAATCGTTTAAGTAAATTGTTCATAAATTATTAAAAAATTTAAATCTTACATCATGGGTGAGATAGTACCAAATCAATTGTTTGTTGCTGGTTATAGTCGCAACAAAATATCAGATGAAAAAGGAATTAAAGATATTTTTAAGAAGTATGGAAACATTAAGGACGTTGCTTATAAAGGCTCCTATTCTTTTGTTGTAAGAACTTTATTTTATATATAAATAGACTTTTTCTTCAGAATAAGAAGCTTAAAATGCTATATCTGCTTTAAATGGAGAGTCTATTAATGGATAAAAATTTAAAGTAGATATTGTGGACAATCGTAAAGGTAGACGAAATGGTCCTTAAGAAAATGATGAATGCTTTAAATGTGGAAAAGGTGGTCATTGGTATATCTTATTCTCTTATTTTAGGGCTCGAGAATGTCCCAATCGTACATCACCCAATAGAAGAAGAAAATATTCAAATTCAAGATCAAGGTATTTATTATTTCTATTTTTGAGACACCGAAGATCAAGAAGATCAAATTCAAGATCTCGTTCTTATTCTTCTTATTCATCTTCTCATTCAAGAAGAAGAAGAGATGCTAAAAAGAGAAGCAGATACAGTAGAAGAAGTAGAAGCCCAAAAAGAGATAACAAAAGAAAGAAAAGTTCCAGTTGCAAAAGATCACAAAGTAATTCAAGGTCCAGATCCTCTGTCAGCAATAAATAACGTTAGTCACATAAGTCATCTTCATCTAAATGAGAAAGGATCAAATTAAGAAAAAAAAAGAAATTAGAAATTAAATCAATCCTTTTCTTCCATTTTTCATTTTCTCCATCTATTTCTGGACTAAATTGTGTCATTTGTGTAAAACCACACTCAAATTAAAGTTCTTAAGCAATAAATTAACAATAAGCTAATTTTCATATATAAAATGTTAATGATTTTACTAATAAATTATTCTTAAATAATTAACAACTCTCATGGCTATTGGAACTTTATTTTTCAATCTTCTAAATAAATTCTAAAGATTTATTATATTTTTATTTTCTAAGATATATTATACTCTGATTCATTAATTAAATTTCTTTTAAATACTTTATACTTAGATTTTATCTAGTCATCCTAGCTAATCTGTTGTGTTTTCGTATATCTTCCTTAAATCATTTAATATTTATCTTTTAAGTGTCTGAAATCATTTTATCTTTGTTATCAGCCTGAATTAATAATATAATTTGTTGATTAAAAGAAAAAATAGTAGATAAAATATATCTAATTTAATATTTTCCAATTTTAATTTCTTAAGTCAATTCTTGCTCTGTCGAATATTTTCCTAAAAGTAATGAGAATTAATTGTTTTTCAATATTTATTTATTTTAATCTATGCAATTTAATACATAAATTCAATCTAATAATTAAATGATATAATGAGAAATTTATTAAAAACTTTTATTATTACTTTATTGTTTAAATATGTATCTATTATTATTCTTAAGTAATATTATTATTAATAACATTAATTATTTCTATTAATCTTTATTATTTCATAATTAATCATTTTTTACAATAAATTTGGGTTTTTTATTTTCATCATACATAATCCTATTCTTATAATCTAAAAGAAATATAATATTTACAAAAATGTATATTTCATGTTTTATTTATATGATATTTATTAATTTTATAGTATCTATTCATAATATAATTCTAAATTTTAATATTGATAAAATAACTATGAATTTTATTAATTATAAAATACTTTGAAAATTAAAATAAACTTAACTTATGACGATAAATTAATTTAGATTGAAAAAAATATAATTCAAATGTAAGAAAGGTCGATAAATATCAATAAATTATTTATTTTTTTCACTTTTCCAATTAACTAAGTAGTTCAGCTGCAATAGAGCTTCGAAAATTATCTTCATTCAGAATCTAGTTAGTATTTCTTAAGTTAATTTCCTTGTGCTTATCCTTAAGCAATAAATTCACTATTTCCTCAACTTGTTTGTTTGATAGAGAATGAACAAAACTTAAAACGATTTCTAAATTCTAAGATACTGGTGATAAATTTTTATTTCTTAATTTTATCTTTTCATCTCTCTATTAAATATTTAATTATATTTTATTCTTTATGAGATCAAATTTATTGCATATTTTAGCAATTTCATCTTCTGGACTTATTAAATCTGATTTTTATTGTTTTACTTCTAAATTATCTTCATCTAATTAATCTATAATATTAGATTAAATATGATGAACATCAATATCCGAAAAGAGATTTGAATTTTATGGAATTAATAAATCACTAGTTCCTTATTAAGTTTTTTCACTAGCTTAAATAATACTACTAAACTATTTTTCTTATTTTAATTATTTAATCATGATCTGTAAAGTAGAATCCATATTTTACAATTAAAAATCTTCAAATGAAAAAAAAATAGATTGCAAACTTTCCTTAGAATTTTATAATTAATGTTAAAAATCTATTTAATATGTTTATTTAGAATATCTCTCTATAAGATTCTTTTATTAACTTACTTACAATTATTTAATCTTTTATTTGATTTTTAATTCAAAATAACTAAAAAATTATGTGTTGAGTTTATTTTCACAAATCCAAGTTGGAAGGACTGATTTCATAAACTAATCATCTTTTTCCCATAAATCTAACAATAAAATAAGATCTCCGTTTGATTATTAATTTAATTTGTTTAATAATATTTCAGTATCTTCAATAATGAAATCAATTAAAACTTTAAGATTTCCACGAAATTAGAAATCGCTAAAACCTAACCATTAAAGTTGAGCAGCATCAATATTTATATCAATCAAAGCATTAATAACTTAAAACAAACTTATCTTTTGTTTGGTCTTATCTCTTCTTGCATCTTCAAATTATTTTTTAATATAATTAATGTTTAATTATTATACTTATGTACCCCATAATTTTCCTCCTATTTATTCAACTTTTAAAGGAGGATTAATCGTTGCATAATGTTCATTAAAAAATTAATTAAGTGGCTAAAGGTCATAAATATCTAATTTGGATAATTTGCATAAATTATTTTATAAGTGTTCCCAAATCAAAACATAAACCATACATTATAAATCTAAATTTTAATCTAATTCTCTAATTATTAAATTAGCTAAACTGCAATAACTTTTTATTCCATTTAAAAGGAGTTCTAAGTTATTTTAATAACAATCGTCATATTGATGTTGTTTATATGAAAAGTTCATTAATCTAAAATTTTTAACGAATTCTTTATCCATTGTGAGATCCTTAAAATTTTTTAGTTTATTTTTGTTGTTGTTTTTAATTAAAGAACACTAAAACACTGAACTTGCATAATTTAGTAAAACATCCTCAAAAAGAGTAATTTGAGGTGGTATAGATTATTAAAGCAAATCTATTATTTACTTGCTATTATATATTGAATATACAAATGTTACCGATTTTTTTCAAAGTTGCTGGCAAACGGAATCTCTATGAACTTTAATTAATCAAGAAATTCTTTATCAATATAAAATTCAACATCTTCAACAAGCATTTATAAGCAACTAAATAAAGACTTTTTAGAGTTTTTATTTGTTGATTATTCTACTCCCATTTATTTAATTAATGAATTTTAGATTAGTATTCTTTACTTCATTTTTTAAGATTATAGAATATAAAACACATTTATGGAATAGTTTATATAAATTTATGATCTACCCATTCACTAGGGCAGCTAAATATCCACTTTTTTTTTAAAATAAAAACTAAACAGGAATAGAAATTTGCAATTTTTTTCTAAATAAACTAATTATATTTTATAATTTATTAAGAAAAATATATCCATGTTTAAAGTTGTAATATAGTTTTGAACTTTAATTTTTAGTGTTAAAATAGAAGGAATTTTGATAAAATAGAATTGGTATTTAAAAAAATTTCAAAAAAAATTTGAAAGATTAAAGAACCTGTCAAGTTATATGATAAACATGATTGTATTGATTATGAAGTGATATTAGGTAAAATATATAAATAATTAGCATGATAATTATGATGCATCATTTTAATTGAAAATTAACAGTCGTAATTTCAAATAAATTAAAATTCAAATTGCACTTCGGAATAAATGGATCCCTAAACAATTTAAGTAATAGGTTTTAACGAATTACCATAAATTGATCCAAATCAATTAACTTAATTGGCGGCTGAGACTTAATAACTATTTACTTATGGAACGAAAGCTTGGTTATAGTTATTTTAAGCAATTACAAATCTGAGGTGTATTAACAAATATGTACCACAACATGTTAATTAATTGTTTGAAATGTTCGGGTAATAAGTTATGGTTTCAATTGATGACTCTAAAGTAAGAAATTATTAGATTAATAGCCAAAAATTTAAAGAAATGTTGTGACATTCATAAATGAAGTATTTTCTCTAGGTAGAAATGTACAAATATGTCCATAAATCTTTCAAGTTTTTGTGCCTAAGTTAATTTTGAAATCTTAAAACTCTGAACACAAGTAAATTAAAGAAGAATGTTTGGTATATTTTTAATCCCTATTTAAGGTTGCTGTCAGTAATTATATACTTAATTGTTCATAATACGAAGCAGGCTTATTTGCAGTCATTTAATTGACTGGATAAAAGAAATCCACTGTTCCACTTCAAAAGTTTTGTCTTTAAGTTCTTGCAAAACAAATCTAGACTATTGGCTCGTTTTTATAGTCTTTTAGTGTAAATACACTTACTATGCTTTTATAAGCATTGAGTGCATTTTTAAATTCTTAAGGAGGTGAAATACAAACATACGCATTTTAAATTTGTATGTATTTACATTCTTTGGTTGGAGATTAAAATTTTAAAAATTGGATGTCGGTTTCTTTAGATCCATAATCCACTCAAATTATGGTTAATAAAATATAAGAAGTATTAAAGAAGAAATCTAAAGCCAAATAACACATAACAATGACTGGTATGAAATAAAGAATGACATTTGGAATTTATGAAAACCAAGAATAAGTTGAAAATTAAAATCACTTTTAAGAATTTGTTAAAGATAAATAAAAGGCTAATAATTTCTTAGATTTGAATCAAGTTTAACCTCTATAACCCTCTGTTTATTATAACGAAAATCTGAATTACTAATAGCAATAATAACATTCAATTTAAAATTTGAGTTAATAATAATTCATATAATATTAATGATTTATAAACACAATTTCGAAATTTATTTATAAAAGAAATTTATCAATATATATTATTTAAATGCTAACTTAAGAGATTGTATAAATCTATATTTCAAACCTATTGTTATTCTCTTAATATTTTGATTAATTTCTTAAAATTTATCGGTAAAAAATTAATATTATAAGAGATTGAAGTGGTCATAAGAATATCATACTTAAGATATTTATTAAATATATAATTCATAATGGTTTATTTATAAGCATAAATAAAAATATAAATGATTTGTTACATATTTTTAGCTGGTTTGGCAGTCTTATTTTATGTATTTGTAATACATATTTATGCTAAATTGTGGTTATTAAAGTTGAAACATGGAAAAGATGTGGAGATTTCCTATTTCCCTTTATTTGGTGATTACTTTTATTTGACAAAATCTTTTAAAAAATACGGTGATGCTATGGAGATTTTTAAATAAAGATACTAAAAGAATCCAAACATAAAATTTGTTGCTTCTAATATTTTAAATAAAGTATTTCTTTTCATCCACGATCCTGAATATTATAAATCAGTTCTTGTGAATCATTAAAGCTATACAAAAGTGGAGATTCTATACCATCCGTAAAAAATTTTATATATATTTAGAAAATTATCATCAACCTCTATTTTATTTGGTGAACCAGACAAAGTCAAATAGTAAAGAAATTTATTAGGTGAAGCTTTTACATTTGAAAAATTGAAATAGAGAACACCAATAATAAATGAAGTTTTATTATAGAAATTAGAGAAGGAGGATAAAACGGATGTATTAGATTTTTTAACAAAAACATCAAGTGAAATAATAATAAAGACTTTTTTTTGTAAGGAATTATAAGACATAATTGTGTAAGGAAATGATATTACTACAGAGATGATTGATTTAATAACTTAATTAGGAAATATGCAAATGAACGATCTTTATGTGAGTGTTAAGTTAGCATTATTAGGTAGGAAAGCATTTGGTTTTTTTCCTTCTAAGAAAGAAAAACTTTTAGATGCTCGTATTGATAGATTGATAGATGGGACTTTGATGCCAATTATAAAAAATAAGATTGCTAATTATAAGGCTAATTAAAATTAAGATTTTTTAGATCTTTATGTTAATGCATATCTAAATTAAAAGCCCAATGAACCAAAGATAACTGAATTAGAATTATGCTAATTGTTTGTTTCAATAGTTTCAGCAGGAACTGATACATCATCACATTAAATAGCAATAACACTTTATTATTTAGGAATAGATAGAAAAGCATAAGAAGAAATAAGATAAGAGTTGATAAATGTAGTTGGTGATGAAGTAGACATTTAGCCATAACATTTAAGTAAGTTAGTTTTATTGAATGCATTTATTTATGAAGCATTCAGAGTTAAGAGTACTGTAATTTAACCATTAACTAGAATAGCTAAAGAATCTCATTATATTCAAAATTTAAAAATTGAGAAGGGTATGTATAAAAATTAATAACTTACTATTAGGTACATATGTAGCTGCATTAACTACAGCTCCAAGTTGGAGTAGTAAGTATTTTAATGATCCAAATAAATTTGATTATAAAAGATGGTTAAGTTAAAGACCAATCTAAGAAGATAATGGATATGTATTTGTTCCTTTTTCTGCTGGAGGTAGAAATTGTATTGGTTAACATATGGCAATGATGACTATGAAAATTATGATTGGTTAAATCTTAAGAAAATATGATGTCATTGTAGATTAAACGGTTTAAGTAACCTTTCCTTTAGTGTTATTTATTTAATATTCACCTAAAAATCTAGTCAAACTGGAAAAACGCAAGTTATGAATAATTTTACATATTAAATAAATTTTAAATATGTTATTGTATATAATTATCGGATTATTTATCCTCCTTATCTACTTTGCATGTTTAAAAACATTCATTAAGTTGATCAAATTAAAATTAACGCTTGGAAATAAAGCTATTATTAAATTCTATCCATTAACAGGTGATTTTGCATAGATACCATAATCAAATCAATTATATGGTGATGGATTAAAACATTTTCAAAAAAGAGTCTTTGATAAACCAAATGTTAAATTTGTTTTGAGTAATCTTATGCATGAACCTTTAATTGAAATTTATGATCCAGAATATTATAAAGAAGTATTCATCAACCATTAACTTTATTAAAGAGCAGATGTTTTATATCATGAGTATAAATTATTAATAATAAAGAAAACTAACATCCAGAGGAATATTGTATTCTGAGGGTTAAAAACATAAATAATAAAGATCTATTTTGGGTGTTCATTTTACTTATGATAAACTCAAAGAAAGGATTCCTATTGTAAATTAAGTTGTTTTATAAAAAATAAAAAATTAAGACATTACTTAACTTCATTAATTTCTAATTGATCTAAATACTGAAATTGTTATGAAATCTTTTTTTGGAGAAAAAGCATTAGAATTTAAATTAAATGGTTAGAGTGTTCCTGCTGAAATTTTAGGATTAGATGATGAAATGGGGGAATTAAATCTTTTTAATCCTTATGTTGTGTTAAAAAGGTTGATTTTTGGAAGAAAAGGAGATTAAATATTTCCAAGTAAATCTTAAAAGCATTTAAATTAAAGAGTTGATAAAGTAATTGATTTTATCACTTCACTAATTAATGAGAAGATATCTAATAAAAATAATAAAGGAAATGATTTCTTAGATATATATGTGGATGCTTATTTAAATTAAAACAAGTAAGATTCAAAAATCGAAATTTTAGAAATATGTTCTATGTTTATTTCAATGTTTGCAGCAGGTTCAGGAACATCAGTTGATTTCTTAAAAATGATATTATATTTTTTAGGTTAGGAATAGGAAGCTTAAAAAGAAATAAGAGACTAAATATTACAAGTTTTGAATGGTTAAACAGAAGTATTAGATATTCATCTTTAAAAATTAACTATATTAACAGCTTTCATTTAAGAAATGTTTCGTTTCAAAGCACCATTTTTTGCACCTTTTATTAGAAAAGCTAAATAAACACATTATATTAAAGATTTAAAAATAGAAAAAGGAACTAATGTACTTATTTTATTTGCTGCTCCAGGATGGTCGAATAAACATTATGATAATCCTAATTAATTTGATTATAAACGATGGTTAAATCCAAATCCAATTAAGGAAGATAATGGATTTGTTTATATTCCTTTTTCAGCAGGAGGTAGAAATTGTATTGGTTAACATATGGCTCAATTAAATATCAAAATTATCCTTAGTCACATTTTAATGAACTATAAAATTACCTTGGATCCTAATTAACAAATAAGATTTCCAATAAGTTTTAAAATTGATATTGAACCAATAAGTATCATATAATTTGAAAGAATCAAATGATTAAGATAAAATAAAATTATATTGTTAAAATATGTCTATTTTTTCCATTTTTGAAATTTTATCTTTGTAGAGAATTAAAAAAATGTAATATATATATATTTTTATTAATAATAAAATGTTTATAATCTAAAACAAAAGAATTATTAATAAATCTAATAAAAACTATGCAAATAAAAGATCAAAAATTTTTTGAATCTCTACCAAAAAGTTATCCATCGAATTAACAATTGATTCGTCCTAATACTTTAGAAACAAATAAATCTAATTTCTATTAAATGGAATAATTTTTGAGAATTTTCTACAAAGTATACTACATCTTTTTTTGGCACTATCATTTATTTCACTATAATTTTCCTAATTAATAGAGTACTCTTTGATGATAGCTAGACTATCTAATTCTTATGGTAAATAATCTTTATTCAATTTTGGATTATAATGGTCTAAAACCTTAATAACAAATGATAATACTAATTCAATAGAAGGACCATCTGGATATTTTGATACCTTATAGGTTTAAATCAATTAATTTAAAATTTTTAATCTTTATTTAATTCCTTTTTCTTCTTCAATTCTTTTAATAGTAGATCTATCAACTTTTGGTTCTATTCTAAATTCTTTTCTTCTTTACTTAGGTATAATATCATCAAAGGATTTAGTTTCAGTAATCAAAGTCCTAGACAAAGGCTTGGTTTACTAATAATAATCTGCTAATTCAAAGTAATTTTCTTTTCCATTTCCCATTTAAAATTTAGGAAGTTCTATTTTTTTATTAGATTTGCTATCCCAATAAAATAATCTTTTAATCTTTGAAATTTAATTTACTCTTCTTTATTTTAAAATTGTATTATTTCATCATCTTCTTTTGCCTTTATAAATTTTTAATATTTCAACTCCTTAGGTTTTCCTACCATTTACCAACCCTTGATTATGTTTTTTTTATCTAAAGAAGTTGAGAATATTTTATAATTAGGTGGTCCATATTTTGTTAATGAAACATCTATTTTACAATGATCAGCTAAACAATATTTTAAAGCTTTATTTTTAATTAATCCTTATTTACGAAGTCTAACATATATAGTAGCATCCTATACATTAGGCTATGGAGATCGTTCCTTAGGTTAAAATCTTTAGCATTATCTATATAGACCAATATCTCTAGGTGATTATTGTTATTGGGGCAATCAAACTTATTTTATTAATCAAAATTTATTGTAATATAATTTAAACTAGAAGGCTTTTTACATCAAAGAACATGAAACTTCACTCATTTTAATAAATTTATTTCTTTAAGCCATCATTTCAAAAATTATGATTTACAACTTTTCTTAATAATAACTATAATATTTCTTAGAGTTAAACTTAAAGTCTAAATTTTATTTATTTATTATTGACATATTAAAATAATGAATTTATTAACTCAAATTTGTTTAATATGGATTATAATATTTAATATTTATGAATAAATTTTTGTTACTCTCTTTGATTATTTCAATTTCTTTAGCTTCCCTTGATGATTAAGATCTAATCAAGAAATACTCTATAAAAATTCATTAAAGAGGTAGCAACTCCAATTATCCAGAAAAAGGTGATTAAGTGAAAGTGCATTATACAGTAAAAATGTATTTATAAACAAGGGTAAATTACTTGATGGCACAAAATTTGATAGTAGCAAGGATAGAAATCAACCTTTTGATTTCAGAGTAGGAATAGGTTAAGTCATTAAATGTTGGGATGATGTTGTTTTAAATTTAACACTTGGTGATAAAGTTACAGTTATTTGTCCATCTGATACAGCATATGGAAGTAGAGGAGCAGGAAGAGTTATTCCACCAAATTCAGATTTATAATTTGACATTGAAATGCTAGGATTTAGGGATTAAGAATTATGATGAATAATTTTATATAATAAACAATATAAAAGTATTCAATATTCTCTTATTTTCTTAGAATTTTAGTAATCACTTTATAAATTCAAATTCAACTTCTAATAATAGGTGATTTAATCTAAAACTAAATTGATTTTTTCCTAATTTCTAATGTAATTAAATTTGCAACATTAAATTGATGTTAATAAAGAACATAACATTAGACAAAAGCATTAAATTGAAACTTTTACAAAAATATAATATTATATTTAATTCATAAAATGAGATCCATTAATATTATATTTATTTTAGATAAAAATTTTGGTTAAGTCATTTTCTAGAAAAAAGATTCAATTTAAATTTTCTTTTTTTGCTGATTTATGTAATTCTTTTATTAATAATATTTTAAAGTATAATCTGTTTGATTTCTATTTAAGATTTTATTTATTCATTCAATAAACTATAAAACGATAATTATCAACATCTTTTAAATAAGATAAACTGTCAATAGTTATCTATTATTTGTTATTAAATCAATAAACATAAAATTTTTTATTATGCATATAAAAATTTCAAAATTATTTTGAGGGGTTTAATTTATGATTAAAATTCTCATTCAAAGTTTTTACCATAAATAAAACTTAAAATTATGTTTAAGACTCAAAAAATTTATTAATTTCATTGTTTGCTGATGAGTATATAATATCAGAAAACGGTTTAGGAATAATCGATCAGATAATAATTTTTTATTATCCTATCTTTTATGATAATAAGGAATAGAACAATAAATTTAGATTAAACTTTATTCAATTACATGAGTTTATAATAAAAATTAATATTAATAATTGGTAAATCAATGATTAAAGAATATTAAAATAAATTTTAATATTAAGAAACATTATATACTGTTGTAATCTATTGATTTATTTAGTTATTAAGTATAATTTTTCTAAGTTTAAGTTTTAGGGATGAGAAGATAATTGATATAATGAAATTTAGTTTATTTAATTATTTTATTCTAAAGCATAAACTTTGTGAGAATGTTATTATATATTTAAAATTAAGATCATGTAAAATATGGATATAGAATTTGAATAATCTCCCGTGTTAAATAATGGAGAAGAGAAGAAAAAAACAAATTATGTTCATATACCAGTTTATGATGTTAAACCGATTTAGAATTACCCAAATTCAGCTCAATAAGTAGAATCAGATGATTAAGGAGTTTAAATAGATGAACGATGGTATGCTAAGAATGAAAATTATAAGCCATTAACAGCAGATGAAAGACCTGGTTTTATACGGAAAGTATTAACTCATTTCATATATATAATAAGGTTTATAGTATTATGATACTTCAATTAATATTGACAGTAGTAGCATGTTGTTTATCTTATTTTTGGATACCATATCGAGATTTTCAAAACGAATATTCAGGTTTGGTTTATTTGGCAATAGCAATAGCAATAATAATTGAAATGATATTATTGTGGATACCAAAATATTCATGGAGAGTTCCTCATAATTATATATTTCTATTGGTTTTTACATTTGCTGAAAGTTACATCATTTCACAAATTTGTAGTTATGTTTTCAACAAATATAGTGATGAAGGAGGTATACTGAATTCTAAATTAGGATTCATTGTTTTAATGGCTGCTGCCCTTACTTTAGCTGCTGTGATAGGTCTAACTGTATATGCATGCAAAACTAAAAAAGATTTTACTACTAAAGGTATATAATCAACAAAACTTTATTTTAAGGAGCTTTCCTATTTATGGCAAGTACTTCTCTATTTCTTTTCGCTATATTGTCTGGTGTCTATTATGATTAAGCCATGAGTTTACTATATTCATTGATTACCAGTCTATTATTTGGAGTTTATTTAATCTATGACACTTAATTGATTATTGGAGGAAGTGTAATCCATTTATTTCATGTAGACCCATAAATTATCTATTGATGACTATATCATTGGAGCTATGTTCATTTACATAGATATTATCTATCTGTTTGCTCATATAGTGTTAATTATAGTTGCATGTTTCAGATGAAAAATTAGAATGAAAATTATAATATCTTTGTAGTCAACTTAATTCAGTATCATTATTTTATAAATATAAATCAATAAATTTTTAAGAAATCAAATATCTAATTTAACTATTTTTTTATTCTCTTCGATCATAATTGCATATAATTCTACTTAATTTCGATAACATTAATTTTCATTCATTAATTTACCTTACACCTCTATTAATCTATCAATCTCAGCACAATGCAAAATTATTCGCATCAACAATAACTACTATTTACTATCAAATTTCTTTTATTTTTTATCCAATTCTTATTATTATTACTTAATAACTTCATTCATACGATCCAATTCAGTTGTTAAAAGTGTCAATTTCTATTTGCAATCAACATATTAGATCATCTTATTTTTATTCTCTGCCTCTTATTATTATTTCTTTTCTAATACTTATTGATAATTCTATTCAGATTCTTTATTTTATGTTTCAATCTTTTTTAACTTTTCATTCTGTAAATTATAATTTTCCAATAAAGAACTATACACTTTATATAATTCATCATAATCCTTCTGTTACTTTACTATTTATTATTAATTAACTATTTCATCATTTCTTTTACTGCTTAAATTTTCATTCTCACAAACTAAAAATCCTAATTTACATTCCAATTATTTAATCGTATATTACAATTATTAAATCACCTATAATTGCTAATTTATTTATTAATATTAATTTTGGACCAATATTTCTTTTTAAGCAATCATTTTATTGGCATCAGTTAATTAGTTTTCTAATTTTTAAAATTAAAGTTCTTTCTTCACTAATCTTTCAGATAAGTCTTTTAATTAGAATTCATAACTTTTATTTTAATAAGTATTTTCCTTAATCTCTTAATTTTAATGTTTTAATTTATCATTCTCTTAGTTCAATCTTTCTAGTTCCACTCCCATTAAAAAACACATAATATCAAATTAATTCTTAAAATTACAACCTCTGCCAGAACTATAATAATAAATTTAATCATACATTGTTCTTGATGTTCTCTCAGCAGAAAAATTGATTTTAGGTTAATTGCTATTTCTAGTACTTGAGCACGTATTGTATTTAGCATCAAAGTTTGAATTATAATCATCAAGTGGTATTCTATACATGGTAGATAATTTAACCGCTAAATATTTATAATAATATAAATTACTTTTCCAAACATAATACAATTTATTAATTCATAAATGTTTGATTTAATCTTAGAATCCTTTATGTTCAACTACATAATATTTATTGATATAAATTTAAGTATACATTTTACCTAACCATTTAGTTTTTAATATTATTAAATATCATTTATAGAACTATTTTGATTTTTTAAGTGTTCAAGAAGACATTTAAGAATTAAAAATATTAATTGAGCTTGAAGTATATTATTTTAAAATCTTTATTTTGATTGCGTTTTCAAAACAATACTTTAAAGAATTATATTGAAAAAATTTATTAAGTGAACTTAAATATTGAATGAGGATAATGTTGTTAGAAATATAAAATATGATAAAATTGTATAGGAAATGATTGAAGTTATTTTAGTTTTAAGGTTTTAAAGTGTTTATTTTTAAAATTTAATTATAAATCCGTTTTATTAATTTTATAAAATGTATATTTTGTTTTTATTAGTGGGAACCCTTTCCCAAAGCACTTAGTATTTATGACTAAAAATTATTAGAGCTTTCTAGTTACATAACAGTTGATGATGCCTTATCTGATTTGTTAAAAAAATAGCCAAAAGGATATAAACCATGGCATCCGTCATTGAATGTGAGATTACGTGTATAAGAAGAAGAAAGAACTTAAGAATTTTATTCATTTGTTTAATAGCAAATAAAAATTAAATAAAGAGGAATCAATACATAACATCCGATGCAATTTGTATAGGTTTAGGGGCCAGAATTTTTTGAGAATTTGGTTTGCAAATGTAGTTTTTCACCAGCAGAAGCAGTTTAAGAAGAAGAAGAAGGAGGTGAAGGAGGAGATGAAGCAGAAGCAGGTGGATCATGTGAACCTGAAGGTAGTGGTGAAGGAGAAGATGGAGAAGGAGAAGGAGGAGGAGAAGAAGTAGAATTTATTGTTAAAAAAACTAAAGCACATGGAAAAGACTTTAGTTTTCTATAAGTTGGAACTTAAAGTAATTTAAATTAATATATTCCTTAACCTTAATAAGTAGATTAATTATCTTAATATGATTAAAGGTTACAAGCTCAAGAATAATTAATTAAACAATTTATGGAAAAACAAAACTAACTGACTTAATAAATATCTATGTTACAATAAAGTTAAGGTGTATTTGTTCCATCACTCTTTCCAACTGTTGTAGATCCTAATTACTTAACTCCTTAATAATAAACATAAATGCTTTATTTATTATAAATGTAATAATAACAATAATAACAATAATAATAATAATAATAGCTATTATAATAGTAAATGTTAAATCCATTATCATTCCAATCTAGTCCAACTATAGTAAAGAATGAAAACACTTAGGCCTAACAATAATTTTAAATTCCATTACAATAACCCTTAGTGTATACTCAATCTGGGACGTAAAATATTTTAAATCCATAATAAGTCTTACTCTAACAATAATTACTCTAATAATAGTAAATTTAACAGCAATAAATTCCTTAATAATTAAATTAATAATAATTACTTTAGCAATAATAGTAGTTATTAAATTAATAATAGATACCTTAAATATAAACATAATAAATTGGATAACCATCTATTCCTTAACAAATACCTTAATTTTAATAGTAATAAATTCCTTAAATTGTTACATCAGGCTAATAATAGTAGTTTTAAGGTTTTTAATAACAGCCAGTCTCATAATAGATTACTTAATAAGTTTAATTTTAAAATTTATAACCATAATCTGCTTATCAATAGATCCCTCAATTATAAATTTAATAATAATAATAATAATAAATACCTTAATAATAATCATAAAATGGATTTTTGTAATAGCCACAATAATAATAAAATCTTCCCTAATTTGATTAATTGGTATTTTAAAATGTTAAATTTAGTTGGCTTAATAAATGGCCTAACCATTGATGTAACCTTAATTCTTGTAAAAATAACCACAAATTATTGGAGGAAGATGATTAATACAAATATTATAAATAAAATAAATTTAAAATATTATTTTATAATGTTTTTAAGTCATTATTTTAAAATCTCTTGTTCATTAATTTCCTTTAATTTGTTAAATTAATAAATTTAAAAGTATTAATGCTAGAGAAGTTCATAAGCATTAAGTCTATTTTATGGATTAATTTCTAACATTTTAAATCTATATTTTTATTAAATAATAAATTACAATAAATCTTTTGTTAAGGGTGGCAAAATGTTATATAATGGATTAGCAAAGTTGATATTACATTCTTTGTTTAATTTAAACATTTCTACATTGCCTTTTCCTTAAAATATTTCCTTTCCTAACAAAAGCAGATGAAAGATAGCTCCACAACTAAAAATATCACATTTTTTACTATATCCCTTAGATTTATCATTCATATTAGCAACTTGTTCTATTATGATTTTATACTTTCAGGAGCTACAAATCCAGGTGTACCACATTTAGGAAATAAGTATGGAGTTAATTTACTGATAGTAGATAAGCCAAAATCTGCAATTTTGAGTGTTGAAAAATCGTTTGGATTGGTGAATAAAATATTTTCAGGTTTTAAATCTCTATGCATAATATCTTTACTATGAATATACTCTATTGCTGACAAAATGTTTTCCATAATCTATTATTTTTATAAAATATTAACTTATTAAATTTCATAATCATCAAATTTATATTATCTTTTTTTAATTTCTGACAATAGACTGCCACCTTAACAAAAATCCAAAATTAAATATATATTATCATCACTATCATAAACTTCATGAAGATTAACAATTTATGTATGAGGACTAAGCATTCTCATAATATATATTTCATTTTGAATAGCTTTAGTTCCATGTTCAATATTAGATAATTTTTTTTTATCAATACATTTTCCAGCAAATTATAAATTTGAATGCAAATGCTTTAATTGTATAACAAATGAATGACTGCCCTATCCTAAAGTTTATAAACGTTCAAATTCATCTTAAATACTTTCCTAATAGACATATTTTGCTATAATTCTTTTTAAAGCTAATAAAGTTTCACAATCTGCATAATATTTCTTTTATTCTTTTTCTGTTACAATAATGATATTTCTAAGAGATGTTATGTTGTGAGTTTTGTTTGTTTTTTTATATTTCCATATAATTTTCTTTATTTAAGTCCAAGAATATATTTTCATTGGATAAACTTTCTTTGAATCTTTATTAATAATTAATTTGTCATCAAATAAGTATACATAACGATTAAACCAGCCAATTAGTTTCTTTTTCTTAAGTTGACAATTAAATAATGATAATGAATAATCAAATTTATTTTATTACATAATACTAATAATATAAATTATTAAAAATTAATTAATATATATAAACCCATAATATTTTATTTTATATTAAATTATATAAGACAAAACTTTTAGATATAATTTTTACTTACCTGGCGAGCACTGCTGATGATCATGTAGATCAGTAGTGTGGGGTTAAGCTGGCCATCGCACAACCGGCGTCAGTGAGGCCCCAAAACTTTCCGTTTGGAAAGGCTTTATCGCTCAATTTCTGCTAGTGAGGGGAAACCCTCGCACCCTATTTTATTTAATTAAACAAACGAAATTTAATATTTATATATCTTATTACTTATTTATGTTTTTAATTCTAGTTTCAAGTTAATGATTAGTTATAGTTATTGATGAATTTTATTAATTAATCATTTACAAAATTAATTGAATTTACGAAGCCAAATTTAATATTTTAAATAATTTTTACTTCCTTTTTCTATTTTCACATCATCTAAATCATTTTATCAATTATACACTATAATTATTCATTATATTTAATAATTTACTGTAATTAATAGAATGAGCAAATAGAAGTATTTATTTAGTTAATATTTAATATAAAATACTGAATTAAATACTGATAATGATGAATAAATATTATATTTTTAAGCATAAATGAGATTTGAACATATTTAGCTATATTATTAAAATTTAAAATAGTAAATTAGATGGGTTGTTCTTTACAAAAATCATCTGATCGTATTCCATCAAATAAACGATACTCTATTAATACAAATACATGTAATATAGTAAAAATAATATAAGAAGAAACACCAGATAAAAAACCAAGTTTAGAGGTTTTTAATCCAATATTAAGGAAAGTAGTACAAGTACCAATTTTAGTACCTGCTTCTAAAAGTAATATAATGAAGAGAAGGAGTACATAAATGATGACTATAGGGTTATGAATTAGTATTGAATTGATAATATTATATATATTTATATAATATTGTATTAGAAATTAATGGAACCTAGACTTCCTCAATATACTTAATTTTTTATTACAATTAATAGTTTAGTGAATGAAAAAGTAATCAATAAACAACAAAAAATTGAATTAGAATAAAGCATATTAAGAAAAGAAAAAAGCATTATGGAGATTGTTAGCAAATTTGGAAACAAAGATATGTAAAATTAATAAAGAGTATGAATAATAGGGAATAATAATTACGTGAATAGTTAGTTTAATATGCAAATCATAAATAAAAAGATGTCTTTGTACCTCATATCAAAAATTTAGAAAAAAATAAAAGTAACAAGTTTAGTGTTAGTGCTCGTTAAATTTCATTTTAACAAGAAGACCCAATAGTTGAGAGTAAATAAGAAGTATTATTATAATTAAAGTAAAGTCATTATCTCCATTTATTTTGCAATTGATTGAATAACTTGACACAATGTTATCAATACATATGACTAATGGTGGAAAATTCATTTAAACAGATGTTGAGAAATTAACATAGATAAGAGATTAAATTAATAATTATTTAGGGATTCAATATGAATAGGAATTAGACAATGAATCACCTGTAAGATGTAGAAATATTAGTGTTTGTGGTAGAGTAATATCAGAGTAATAGGATGATAAATCAGATTTAGTAGATACTAGTGTTCAATTAAAAAGTAAATATCATTTACAAATAATTGATTAAATTAAATAAACTTATGTTTAATTAAAAGTATTAACGTAATTATAATTTTAGAGTTTATTTTTGGGAAGTTTACGTACCCATTATTTGTTAATGTAGGAAGAATTATCATATAATAATTTAGTGAATGTAGTTAAATCAATAATTAAAGAATTGACTGATTCAGATGAAATTTACTTTTTGATAAAAAGAAATGAAGAATGGGATTTTTATTCAACAGAGAAGGATTCAATAAAATAGATAGAGAAGAATAAATAATAGATATTTTTCTTAAATTTTTCACATTTGAAACCTAATATAGTTTATAACTTTTAAAATAATGAGAATTAAACAAAGTAATTAGAGTTAGTGTTGGATTTGAATTCTTAATTTACTGAGTTATCAATAATAAGATTTATAAATTAGAATAAATAGGAGACATTTTTCTTTTTTTATTGGAATAAACCTGGAAGAAATAGATTGTTAAGAAGATTTATAAAGTATAGTATTAAATTAATAAAAAAAGTGAAGCAAATGAATATGGATTTAAAGATGAAGTATTATCTTTAACAAATTTTTTGATTGATGTAATATTATAAGCAAGGGTATAATATTTTAATCCAGTGTAATTTGCAGATTAAATTTTGGATATAGCTTTAAGTTTTGTAGAATCATCATAATATATTTTGATAGATGAGATGTTTAGATCTTTGACTCCTCATTTTAAAATAAAAAAAGATTATGCATTTTCAGAGGATGGGAGATAGAAGGTAGAAATAGATAATTCAGTAAGAATAGAGATGGGATGTAGAAATCCAATAGCATTGATTTTGGAGGAATTTTATCTAAATAGATAGGATCATTTATATATATATACAGAGATATTGAATTTGAAATGTAAATATTAGAGACATTTAAGATTGTGTCATGAGAAAACAGCATATTATAAATATTTTTTAAGGTCTTCAGATACAATTTTATTTGATTTTGATAAAAATGGTAGACTTTTGTTTTTGAATCATTATATATGGGAAACTTTGAAATAGAAATATAATATAGTATTTTCACCAGATAAAAGGAGTCCAAATTATAAGGAATTGTTTACAGATGAAAGGATTTTAAAGTATATAGATTTGGATGAATTTATGATGAAGAAGAAAAATGAATATATTTAACATGAAGATTTTGAGATATTTTTAAAAGTGGTTGATTAAGTGTATAAAGGATTTGTGATAATATTCCATTTATAGGAAGGTTCAAGAATGAAAGATTACATAAAGAATTTGAAAAATGAAGATTAATTAGAGGATGAAATAAAGTAATCAATATAGAGATCATATAATAAACATTAAACATTTAAATTTATATCTTAATTATAAAAGTCAAATCCAAGTGTAAAGAATTCTTATATTTCATTATTTATACCAGAAGAGTAATCATTAGATAATTAGGATTAATAATAATAGTCAAATAGTTGTTTATAAGTAAATAAAAATAGAAAGCCTAGATTGAGTATTTAGATGTTAGGGAAAACAATACGAGCATTTAATTATTAAGGATCAAAATAGAGAATAAAATCGATAGAATCAGCATTGGAAATAGATGAAGATGATGATTTGGATACATTGTATGAGGATTAGACAATAGATAAATTTGAATTTAATATTTTTTAAGTAATAATATAAGATTTATAGATGAATAGTATAAGGATAACATGAAAGCTAAACTAGTATATCATATAATAAAAAAGAATGATTGGATTGATAATTATGATATGAATGAAGATGTTTTGATGAAATTTATAAAAGAAGTAGAGAGGAAATATAATAAGAGGAAGAATCCTTTTCACAATTTTGATCATGGTATAACTGTAATGCATAGTTGTCATTTATTATGTTGTTTACCAAGAACGCATTAATATTTAAATGAGATTGTACATTTTGCAACTGTTATTTCAGGATTGTGTCATGATATATCACATACAGGAAGAACTAATCAATTTGAAATCAATAGTAAAAGTAAATTAGCTACAAGATACTTGGATAAGAGTGTAATTAATATTCTTAAATATAAATAGCCTTTAGAGAATCATCATGCAGCAGTAACATTAAGATTGTTGAATTAGGATAAATATAATATATTATAAGGATTAAGTGTTGAAGATTTAGCTACATTTAGATAGACCTTAATTGAAAATATATTATTTACAGATATTAAACAACATTTTGGATTAATTAAAGATTTTGAATAGAGAGTTAAAGAGAGTAAAGAAAGTTAAGATAAAATATTTGGTAAAGTAGATGGTGATGTTAAATTGTTTACAGGAATGATTGTTCACACTTCAGATTTTAGTGGAGCTGCTAAAATATTTGAATTATCTAAAACATGGACAGATAAAGTAAATATGGAATTTAAAGCATAATTTGATGAAGAAGGAACTCGTAAGATTACTTAAACACCGTTTATGAAAGATTTAGATAAATAAGAAATAATGGCAAAGAATGAAATGGGATTTTTTAAAGTTATTGTAAGACCGTTATGGGCTAGTTTGAATGAATTTTTTGTACTTTAATATTATTATATATTTATAGGATAAACAACTATAAGATATTATTGATAATGTAGAGAATACAATTATTGAATGGGAAAAGATTTATCATACTTATAATGAATAAGAAAATCAAAGAGCATGAACTATAAATTACATATTTCGTTTTTTGGATATTTATATATTTATAATTTATTATGAGTGAAAGAAGAGAAGAAGATACAACTATTGTTTAAGCAGCAATTCCAGCAGCATTAGAAGGTGCTAAAAAAGCAGAAGAATTGGAAAAAAAACTTAAAGAGTATTCATCATATAAAATATATTAATTTATAGATAAGGAGGATAAAAACTTGAAGATGCTGAAAAATAAGCTTAAGAATAAGTTGCTAAAGTATAAGAGATGATTGGTTTTACAGGAAATTAAGCATAAGTTGCTTAATAATAATCATTAGTTGTTGCTGCTGCATAATATATAGTTGGAAGTTTATTATCAATGTTGATATTATAACTTGGTTTCTTTGGATCCATTCTTACTTTTATTCCATTCTTATAATAATTGACAATTATTTTATACTTAGTTTCTATTTTAATTGTTCAATTCTGTCCAGAATCTGTTAATAAGGTATATATACTCTATATATTTATTAGCTTCCTAAAAATTTTGGATTTTTTATCATTCATTCAGCTAGCAAAATTTTATTAATGGTTTACATTACTATTCATTTTGAATCACTCAAATTTGAACTCATTTAATTAGTATTTGGAATTGTCATTCTATTTTTATTTTATCAAATTAAAAAAGGAATAAGTAATTCAATTATTACAATTTCTAGGTGAAAATGAAGACATCGCCTTAATTGTTAAGAAATAATTCTTTAATGTTTTAATTGTATCTGCAATCATTTCAGGATTTATGGGATTATTAACAAGATCAAACTTATTTATTACCATTTTACTCATTATTGTAGGAGCTAGTTACACTTATTATTTATAATTGGCTTTATAAAGATTTTGTAATCATCAATTCTTATTCATCAATAAAAATGATTTATATATGGGTGCTGCTTAACTAGACGCAGATTTATTTTTATGGTGTAAGTTGGTTGGATTTCATTGCATTAAAAAGAATGAAGATGGAAATTATATTCCAAATTAAGATATTGAAGAAGAAAGTAAATAAAAAGAACCAGAAGAATAAAATAAAATATGAGGTATTCATAAAAATATAACATAATACATTATTTTTTAGATATCTTCTTATTTAATATAATTAATTATGATTATGAAATAGAGAAAATCATAACATCTATATTTTTATAAAGTATTTAGTTAAAAAGTAATTTTAAATGAATAGATTTTCAAAAATATTATATGATAAAAATGTTGTAAGAATTTTAATCTAAAAAGGAAAACTAGTATACTTCTCTTTGATGATAAAAATAAGATGATGTAAGAGAAAAATAAAAAACCAAAAATTAAGTTTATCCTGGGTTTGATTTCTCTTTCTTTACTTGAGCTTATTGGAAAAATAATAAATTAAAAAATAATAAATACTAATAGAAATAATATTACTTTAGAATAATATTATGAATATTATATATATGAACAATAAGATAGTAATAAAAGCTTTCATAAATTTCTCTTTATTATATAACTACATATCAGAAATAAAAAAGTTTATGTCAAATTTATCATATAATTATGAAAATCGTCAGTTGCAGGATTCGAAACTGTGTGGGTAAGTAAATCCGAAGCTCTAGTCCATCGCCTTAACTATTCGGCAAACTGCCTTCTATAATTATATAATTATAATTCATACAAAGGTATCAAATGAAAAATTGAAAAAAAGGAGTTTTTATCGAAAAACATTACTTCTATAATAAAATATAAAAATAAGAAATTAGATCGATTAGATTAAAGTTAGTTTGATTGTTTACTTAATAAAAATAATTAAATTAGAACAAAAAAGGTTAATCTCGCCATTATAAACAATAGGAAAAATAATTTACATTTATTGAATTTCATACATTATTAGGAAAGACTGATTTGATTTTTTTTATGTATATTTGTTTAATAATGAAAGCTAATTAATACACATTTTTGTAATGCAAAAATTTATAATATAATCTTTGTTCTTAAATAACAAATTAAGTATGGGGAGACCAATATTGGAATATTTGGATGGAAATCGAGTTTATGTATGCAAGAAATGTCGAATACACCTAACGAATTATGAAAATAGAATATCTAAAGTATTATTTAAGTTTAAACTTAAGAATTTCAAAGGAGGGACAGGATAAGCATATTTATTTGATAAAGGGTATTATTTAGTATTGAATTAGAATAAACTACCATGTAGGATTGCCTTAAGATAAAGATCTGTTAACAGGTAAACACACAGTTTAAGACTTGATGTGTAATGGTTGTGATTATATAATTGGTTGGAAATATGTAATTCAAAAGTTATATAATCAAGATAAAAGCATTTAGAGAATCTGAGAAATATAAGGAAGGCAAAATAATTATCGAGAAATATTTTGTCGAAAAAATTAAATGGAACTGATTATAAAATTTAATTAATATAATTATTATTATGAGTTAAGAGTAATGGTTAGTCTTACGATTAGATTTATTGCCTAGCATAGCTTAGGAAGTAGAATAGATTTGTACCCACTATATTCGTATAATTAAAATTTAAATAAAAACTAGATTTGTGTGACGAAGTTAGAAAAGGCAATAAATAAGCATATCAAGACCTTATATTGTTATAGGCTAGAGTTAATAATTAAATAATTATTATAGATAAGAGGGAGAATGGATGATTTTGATAAATTTTATGATAGAAACTATGCAGACTATCGTATTGGTTATTTTGAGAAAATGAAATTGAGATTAAGAAAATTAATAAGTCCACATATTGATGTTAATAGATTAATCTATGAAGAGACTTAAAATTTCAATTAATAGTACACAAATATATACAATATATAAGATCTTCTCCTATAAAGAATACCACTCCCCCACCTGTTAAGGATAATTAATAAAATGTTCAAAAAGTAACAGAATTTGTTTAAGCATAACCAAAAAGACCTTAATCACCACCAAATAAATTGATAGCTTCAAGCAATTATAATAGCACAAATAAATAGAAATAAGCTACTCCGATTGCATAAAACAATAAAAAAGGAAATAAATAACCATAATAGGTGAAGAGTTCTTAATAAAAGGCTAAGACTTAATAGGATGAATTAGTATTTACAATAAAAATGAGTAAAGAGGTAAAATTGAATGATTAATAAAAATTAGGAATATTTGTAATATATACAAGCTAAATAAAAATAGAGATGACTGTTTGAATTATTTATATATAATTAAAAATTACGTTAAAAAATAATGTTTCAGAAGATGCTGAATTAATAAATGAAGAAATAAGTAGTTGAATGTATATAAATGATAGTCAGAAGAATAAAATAGAAGAGTAGTTACAGAAGTTGAAGAAATGGATAAAGAGATAAAAACATTATAAGATATTTCAAACCTGAAAGCTCGTTTAAAAATGAATTAAATGGTGAAATAACCATTTAAGAAAAATAAAGAAGAACCTACAACATCAATTTATGTAGGAAAGTTTGAGAATCAACTAAAATCATTTTAACAATAAACAATTAAAAAATAAGCTCGTAAACCTCTTTCAATAGAAAAGAATAGTACTAAATCTGTGTTAATACCAGCAACAACTGAAAGATATGATTATAGTAATTTTACATATACAAATTTAAAAGTTGTTGGTAGTGGATCATTTGGAGTAGTTTATAAAGTAATTAATATTATAAATTATAGGCTAAAGTAAATGAAACTGGTGAAATAGTGGCCATTAAAAAGGTATTGTAAGATAGGAGATATAAAAATAGAGAATTATAAATACTATAAGAATTAGATCATTAGAATGTACTAAAAATGAAATATGCATTCTACACACCAGCAGAAAATAAAGATGAAAATTATTTAAATGTAGTTATGGAGTACTTTTCAGATACTCTCTATTCTTATAATAAGTCATTTATAAAAGACTTTAAGAAGATGCCTGAACTTTTAGTTAAGATTTTTAGTTATCAATTATTGAGATCAATAGCGTATTTAATATTAAAATAACATATAGTTATATCTCAATTTTGGGTATATGTCATAGAGATATTAAACCACATAATGTTTTAGTTAATCCAGAAACCAATAAATTATAGTTATGTGATTTTGGAAGTGCAAAGAGATTAATTTCAGGAGAACCAAATATAGCTTATATATGTTCTAGATGTTATAGAGCTCCAGAACTTATATTTGGAGCAACTGATTACAATACTTAAATAGATGTTTGGTCTGTTGGATGTGTTATTGCTGAATTAATTAATGGTGAACCTTTATTTTTAGGAGATTCTGCTGTTGATCAAATGGTTGAAATAGTAAAAGTACTTGGAACACCTTCTAAAGAATAAATCTTAAGTATGAATAAAAATTATGATATGTAATAATATCAATTTGCTACCATTAAATAAAGAGATTGGAGAAGAGTAATATAATTATCTTATATTTAATATAGGTATTGAAAACTAAAGATCCTAAAGCTATAGATTTAGTTTCTAAATTATTAACTTATTGTCCTAAAACTAGATTTACTCCTCTATAATCATTAGTTCATCCTTATTTTGATGAATTAAGAGATTAAGCTTAATTTAAAGCTATTTAAAATACTATTAAACTTAGTGCTTCTGATCTCTTTGAATTTTCAAATGGTATTTATTCTTATTAAGAAATTAGAAGAATCATCTAAAATGACTTAATAATAAATGATTACATTAATACCAGATTGGTATGCTAATACTTCTAAACCTTTAAAAACAGTTTGCTGATTAATTATGATTAATTTTACATATCAACAGAATTTTGTATTTTATAAAAAATTTAATTTGATTTTTTAATAAAATTATTATCAAATTATATTTATTAAACTGTCTTTTTCTATAAAATTGAATAAATAGTTCATTTTTAATTAGTATGATATAATTATACATCTTTAAAAAATGAGTATATATTATTTATTAATATAAATCAATGTTAATAATTATATTATTAAACTGGTGGTGTTCTAGGTATTTTTGGTCTTGATACAAATGCTTAAGCTTATGGTTAAACTTATTTTTGATTAACATTATTGATTGGTGCTAAACTATCAGCAATAAATGGACCTTCTAAAAATATATATTATATTTTACATCCAACTGGCATTTTTTCAAGTTAAGAATCTCTTAATTATTCTTAGAATACATTTCTCTATTATAATTCTTTTTGCATAATAGATTCCATTAATTATCTTTATTATTCTGCCTATTCATTATCTAAAGCAAATTCATTTTTTAATAATTCTTCTCCTACAACCATATCATTATTATCTAAATCATCTTCATCTTCATCATCTACTGGACATTCTTCATCATCTTCTAAATCATCTACATCATTATCCTCTTCTAGTTATGATTAATCATAATCATCTTCATTACTTTCTAATTATTCTATCATATATTAAATTTATTTCTTGAATCTTTCTTCACTAATTGATAATAACTTTGGTAATTCTTAAGGTATATTTAATTAATATGCATAATCTCTTAATTCTCTTCTACTAAACATTGAATAAAACGTTCCATTTGTAAATGTTCTAATCTAATCATTTGGATATTCTATCAATTCAAATAACACTTCAAATGCTAATTCTTTATTCATAGATAATGCATCACGACCTCTTGAACTTAATGATAAATTCATTATTAAAGCAGTTATATATTCATAAGTGTATTCACTAAGATTGAATTTTTCCTAAGAATATTTATGTTATATACTCTTTATAATATTGTTAATGCAACATAGATAATATCATTATCAAGCATCCAAATTTAACTTTATTTACGTAATGATAATTTTTATAAAGTTCCTATTGCATTTTTCCTTTTTATTGAATCACTCTAATCTTTTTTAATTAATTCAATTAATAGTTTTATTAATTAAGAATTTGAAGTTAAATAAGTTCTACCATCATAATCTGAAGCCAAAGCATTCATTAATTTTAATGTTTAACATTAAATTATAGGAGCAGCTTTAAACATTAAATGTTATGCTAAAATTATATTTCTTTAATGTGTTCCTATTAAATCATGAGTTTAATAAGCAACTACAACTGATCTTCTTTCCAAAGCACTTCTTGCTCTTGTAATTCTCCATCTTAAAGCTTATAGAACAGTAGCAATTAAAACTGTATTTTATGATTTCGTAAACAACTAAATAATCTTCTCATAATTTAAAGGTATATACTCCTCTATTGATTGTTAAACAGGATTCATTTCTATAAATTATTTTATTCACTATATACATTATTAATTAGTAATTTCTGATAGGTCATGATCTGGTTATGTTATGTTATTAAATAATGAAATATCTTCTGATTTATTCACCAAATCTTCTAAATTTTATCCAAGGAATTTATCATAAGATGCTATCTTTTTTTTAAATTATTATATCTATTCTGGCATTTTCTTATTGCTTTCTATATATCTCATCATCTCTTTTTGCATTTTTAACATTTCTCCAGTTAAAGAAAACCATTTTTTTTAAGCTTCTGTCAAATTTTATTATGCTAAATGATTCAATTCTTTAATTGCCTAAATTTATTGATTATTCTTTTTTTTAAGTTCGAGATTCTCTTATTATAATTATTTCATTTCTAATATTCGTTTTTAATCATCTTATTATTAATAATTCATTAAACCATCTTTTTATAATACTAATCTTTTTAAAATGCTACCTTATTGATCTGATCCATAAATAGATTGAATAAACTCCTTAAGTTTCATTCTTAAATCTGATATCCATTCATGTGTAAATAAATGTGCAAATGATTAATGATTTTCTGGATTTTTAACATAAGGTAATGCATAAAAGGGTAAAACTTCATTTGTTTTAGATAGATCACATCCCTTAGTATCAAGATAGTTTTTAAATTGATTTATTGAATATTTATCAATCTAACTCTTCTTCTTAAATACTGGATGAATAGGATAAATAAAGAAATAGATCTAGATGTAAAATTCTAATTTCCAAGAATCATGATCTTGTCGTTGAGAAATTGGAATGTATCGACTCCAGGATTCAAAAAATTTATCTCTTTCTCCTCTATCAAAATGCCCCAAAATAACATGTTCAGTTTCATTGCTTTATTCACTTGCAAACTGTGACTCTACTTTGAATTGTTCTAATGTTTTAACACAATTTGATCTCAATAAATAATCTTGCACTATATTATTAAGATGTTCTGTTAAATTTCCACTTGAGTCCACCGATTTATCAGCCTCTTTTATAAAATATATATACTGATTATACTGCAGATTATATTCTTTTTGGAGGAATGTCATTCTTACGATTTAACCCAGAGTTCACCTTAGATCTCACATCCTTAGATGATTAAGGTTTACGATTATTATTATTCATCATAACAGATATTATTAATAAATTTATTTTTATTTCTCGTTGCTTCACAACAATTAAAAATTTTATCTTTTTAAAAAAAAAATAGAATAAATCATTCTAAATATAAACTATTAATCAATATGACAACTTTTTTTTTTAATTTATTTCCAAACTTTTAAGATATCAAAAAAATTTTTTAAAATTATCTAAATCAAGATAATTCTCCTTACTTTTAAGTTATCTAAAAGTTTAAAAAACAATAAAAATGATGATAATTTTTCATATGAAATAAAACTGAGGAAATTATATAAAATTATTTTTAATTTAGAAGATCTATGTGAATTATTTTTCTTTTAACTCAATATAATTTTACCAAAGAAATAACAAAACTAAAATATTATAATAACACTACTAAAAATAATGATTACTTAGAATAAATTACAAAATGACAAACTTTTTTAAAATAAGAAATTATTAAGTAAAATAAAATTTTAAGCTAACCTTTTAAAAAATAAATTAAATCAGATAATGCACTATCGTATCTATCATTTTCTTTAATTATTATTAAAAATTTCTTTGGTATTCTCTTGTTTAATAGCTTATTACTAATGGTGTACCATATTTACTTCAAGTTACTAAATATTAATTATGGATAATAATTTATTTTTCACTTCTTTTAATCTATTTTAATTAGCAGCTACATAATTATTGTAAATTGCTTGAACTAATTATTTTTAATTTGTAATGTTATATAATAATATTCTTTAGGTTATAAAAAATAATTAAATATTTGCATTAGTGAAATGATTATAATAGGATATTATGAAAATTCCAAAAAGTTTAAAATTTACCATTATAATTTATTGAATTTTAAGAATTAGAGATTTGTTCTTTTCAAATTTATTATCATTATTATTATATTTATTTTAAATTTAGAAAATACTAAAGCAAAAAGATAATTGATTTTTCCATAAAGAAATTCAATTTAATGAATAAAATCTATGATAAATTAAGCAAATAAGTATTTTTCTTATCTTTAATCAAATGTGCAATAATTTTAACCGAGATTATTACTATTACAATCAGAATACTTTAAGATAAAATATGAATAGTAATTAATCTATAATCCTTATATATTGAATATTGAGGTTTAATAAAAATTAGATCATTTTAAATTTTAAGACACTAACATAAGAGGAGATTTTTTGATGAAAATATTTAGATTAAAATTATGGAATTTTATACTGAATTGGATTATAGCTTATTGTTAAGATTAAAATGAATTTGTAAATCCTTGTTCTTATGTTTATTTTTGTTCTATGTAATGTTTAGTAGGGATTTATAAATGTTCCTAAATGGTAATTAATTCTATGTTTCTTTATTCATTACATTGATAACTTAATGTATATTATATTGTGGTTCTAGCATAGCAAGAAAAGTTTGAAATATGAAAAGGTTTAGGGTTCCTTTGAATTATATTGCTTGATTATTTTATATTATTTTGATTTGTCATTCTATATTATTTATTTAGTTTATATTGTATTATTTATATAGATTTAGGAGACTTTTTAAATAAATGGCAAACTTGTAAGAATATAATAAATATCATTTAGATACAAAATAGATAAATTGATGATTAAGTAGTTGGTTAATAATCTTGAATTGTTTTAGAATATTGTAAATTTAAAGGAATGGTTTTTGGGAAGGTTTTGAAGATATAAATATTAAATGAATAAATATATATATAGTTGTTATGATTGATGACGAAAAACATGTAATACATTTTATTGAGTATTTTGAGAATTATTAAATTTCATTCGATTATGGTGTCTAATTTAAATCTTTTTATTTAAATAAAAAAGGACATCTTAAAAAGTAAGAAAATAAAAATATTTAAATTAGAATATTTATGGATCAAGGTACATAAGATTTATAAGAGAATTGGAATGAGGTAAAAAATGATTATTATAAATAAAATAGTAAGTCGAAACATTCGAAGAATTAAACTTAAGTAAAGATTTATTGAGAGGCATCTTTTCTTATGGTTTTGAAAGACCATCAGCCATATAATAAAAGGCCATAAAGCCAATAATAATAGGGAAAGATGTGTTGGCATAAGCTTAATCAGGTAATAATTCTAATTTTATATTATTTAAATAGGAACTGGAAAAACAGGTACATTCACTGTTGGTGCATTATAAAGAATAGATCCAAATTAAAGAAAGACATAAGTCATAATATTAGCACCAGTTAGAGAATTGGCAAAACAAATATATGATGTTGTCAAAGGAATTGGATAATATTTAAATATAGAAGCTTTCTGTTGTATAGGTGGAACATAAACTTAAGAAACTAGAGAAAAATGTAAATCAGGAGTACATATTATCATTGCTACACCAGGTAGATTGATTGATATGATGAAAAACAAATATTTAGATTCAACATTCATGAAATTACTTGTTGTTGATGAAGCTGATTAAATGTTAGATTAAGGATTTAGTGATAATTTTGCTGAAATCCTTAAAATGGTACCAGGAGATATCTAAATTGGTAATTTATTTAATATTTATTGTTATTAGCATTGTTCAGTGCAACATTCCCATAAGAAATTATTGAATTAAGTAAATAATTCTTAAGAGAAGGAACAGCTAAAATTTTAGTCAAAAAAGAATAATTGACTTTAGAAGGTATTAGATAATTCTACATTGCCATTTAATAAGAAGACCAAAAATTCAGAGTTTTGGTTGAATTATACAAAAATCTTACAGTTTCATAATCAATATTGTTTTGCAATTCTAAAAAAACTGTTGATGATTTATATGATAAATTAACAACTGAAGGTTTTACTGTTAGTAAAATACACAGTTAGATGGAATAAAAAGAAAGAGAATAAGTAATTTATAATATTATTTCATTTAGGTTATGTAAGAATTCAAAAAGGGAGCTGCAAGAATTTTAGTTTCTACAGATCTTATGGGTAGAGGTATTGATGTTCAATAATTATCATTGGTTATCAATTATGAATTCCCAAGACTTAAAGAATAATATATTCACAGGTATAAATTAATTCTGAAAATTAATTAGAGTTGGAAGAGCTGGTAGATATGGTAGAAAAGGAGTTGCAATTAATATGGTAGCTCAACAAGAAGCTAATCTCTTATTAGAAGTTGAAAAGTATTACAACACTAAAATTGATGAAATGCCTAAAGATTTAGCTGAAGTTGAAAAAGAATTAAGTTGAAAAATCAGTATATATTAAATAAGAGTATATATATATTTAATTGAACCTTAAATATATTTTCCTTATTTTTCTGTTTTTTTTATTTCAAAATACAGAATTTATTTCTAATATAAATACTATTATTTAACAGTAATCTTGTATTAATTTGTATTACTATTTTAGAAGTTTAAGAAGAAATTTATTTATATTAGAAATTTAAGAAGAAATTAATTTGTATTACTATTATAGAAATTTAAGAACAAAAATTAAAAAAAAAAAAAACTACTAAAATAATATTTTTGTTCAATTCAAAATAATAAAGTTATATTAAATTGAATCTATGAATATATAAAAAATTATTAAAGTACAAATTTATAATAAGGATAAGAAACAAGTTTGAATCATTATGGAATTAAATATACTAAAAAAAATTATTTAATTGAACACCTTTTTTTCAAAATGTTATAATAATAATAAAAAAATTGCTAATTCTAAGATTGATGATGTAGTCATTATTAATCTGTAATTTAAATAATAAATAATATTTTAATTAATTTATTAATTAAATATTATATAAGAATAACGATTATGTAAATTCCCTCTTATATATCAATTATTATTTGAACTAAGATTAATAGATAAATAGAAAAATAAATATAAATATATTTTTTTAATTAAAGTAGATCTCATTTATCATTCAAAGATTAGATAATTTAGATTGTTTTATGTGAAAATTTTGATTTAGTGTTTATTTGATCAAAAATTTGGATTGTATCTTTATTTTATTTGCCATATCAATTTATGGAATAGACAAAAAGGCTTTTGGACATTCTTAGCTTTTACTAAATTCTCTTTCTTTAGTGTATTGTTTAATTGAGAGTGTTTTTGTTTTTCTATGAGTCTATGATGATGGAGGATTACTAGAGATCAAATAATTTTTATCATCAAATATGTTTGGATTAAGATATTTAGTTTGTTCTTTATATAAATAATATTTACAATTTGATGATTGTTCTACATCAGGGATTTTTAAAATGATTTTATTTTGAATTGTGTTAATTGGTAATTAAATTGTTTCATCAATTATTTTAATATTATATTGATTATTATCATCTTATATCATTGGCTGAGTTGTTAATTAATTAATAATTTTTCCTTTTTGCCAATTACCTTTAACAATTTAACCATCAAAGTAAATCATTTCTCCATAACCATGTTTATAATCATTAACAAATTATCCTTTATATTAATTTCCATTAGCCCATTTGTATATTCCATATCCATTTTTTCTATCTTCTTAATAATCTCCTTAATAAAAATCAGTTGGTAATTTATTTGATCTTTTCCATATACCTTTTCCACAACGTAAACCTTCTTTAAAATAACCTTGAAATTATGCTCCATTTACCCAAAAATATTCTCCATATCCATGAGGCAATCCATTTACATAATTTCCTTAATATCTATCTCCATTTTTAAAAAACTCTTCACCTTCTCCATTTTTAATCCAATTAAGAAAATTACCTATATATTTATTACCATTTTAAACATATTCTCCAAAACCTTAGGCTTAATTTGCTTTCCATTGTCCTTAATAATACTCACCATTTAAACCATACCATATCCCTGCATAGAGAATTCAAATTTACCTTTTCCCTCTTTAATTCCCATATTCCATTATCCTACATATTGTTCTCCATTTGCCCATATAAATTTCCCTTTTCCATGTGGTTTTCCTTAAAAATAATAGCCTTCATATTCTGATCCATTTGGCAATTATTCCCATCCATATCCATCTTTTAAATCATTCTTCCAATATCCCTCATATTTACGTCCATTCAATGATTATAAAATCCCTATAAAGTTAATTAATAAGCAACCTCTTCCTTATTTAATATTTTTGTGTAATTATCCATAATATATATAATTGTTTCCAATCTATAATGTTGAGTTTATATTCAAAAGATCAATATAATTATAATCCTCAAAGTGAGGTTGATATCCTTTGATTTATTCTAAAGCAGTTTAATAATTCATTAAAATTATAATTCATCAGAATTATGTGTATTTTATTTTGTCAAATTGAATTAAATACATTAATTTATAATAATGTAATAATCTTATGATTGTCCAATATGTTTAAATATTGCTGTAGATCCAATTCAACTATCTATATGCAAACATATATTTTGTTCACCCTGTTTCATAGACTTATTAGATTATAACAATCAATCCTACAGATGTCCACTCTGTAGATAAAATTATTTAAAGAATGAACCTTTGATTGTTAATAAAGATTTGGCAACAAAAATAAAGGATAGTAATCCTGAACTTTATGCTTAAAGATAATAACAAATAATTCAACAATAAATGATGTTACCTAATTAAATTAAAGTGAGTGTTGTTTATGGCAATTATTATTAAAGAATCAATACATAAGATAAAAATATGAATCAATGGGATCTAATTGTGAAAATGGAATATAATAAGAGTTCAGATCAAATTGCACTTAAGAATTTTGATCTTAATAATATGATTGAATCAGTATTCATAGAATAATATAATTTTAGGTAACCTACTATTTACATGAGACATTTAAACCAAATGTAGTTACAGTTTAAAAAGCTCCATTTTAGTTAAAAAGATTAGGATGGGGAGTATTTAATATTCCAATTCTAATAAAATTTAAGAAGGAATATAATATTCCAAATTTGGAAGTAGATCATTACCTTTCTTTTTAAGGAGATGGTTCTTTTTAGAAATAGATTACAAAATTAGATATTAGTAATGTGAAGGAATATAAACAATTATAATAATAGTAGTAGGAGAATGATTAAAAATAGATATAATTGTAATAAAAATAATGATTATTATATTAAGTATAAATTTAAATTATATTAAGAAAGGTAATATTTAATAATAAATATACAATTTTTAATATGAAATTACATTTATCTATAATGAAAATATGAATAAACTTTTCTCTGTTGGATTAAATTATCAAAATTAAAATTGATTATTTAGATATTTAAATTAATTATTGAATGCAATCTGATTAAACATAGATGAATGAAATAGATTAGAACTAAAAGTATGAATAACTTTTAGAGTGGGGTATAGAGAATGGTGTAAAGATGAAGGGTGTATAAATTCCAGCTTTTTTTGAAGATGTTATAGGTGTAATTGCAACAGAAGACTTACCATCAAATAGTGTAAGTATATTCAATTAGATTTGAATAGGCAATAATTTGTATTCCATAATCATTAATAATTTCACCTAATAAATGTAAACGGAGCAATCTTAATTAGGTTTATAATAGTCATCCAGAGGTGTTTGATTAGGAAGAAACTAATGATGGAGACTTTAATATCTTAAGTATGAATATGTATGTATCTGAGTTTTTTATATATTTAATGAAAAGAAGAAGGGAGAATAATCATTTTATTATCCTTATATAAATGCAATTTAGAGTAAAAATACATTATTGGGTTGGTCGAATGATGATTTATAGAAGATTGAAGATACAATAATATTGGAGGAATTCGGAATTATAAAATAAGATGTTTTAGGATTATGGGGTAAAGCTAAATTAATTTTTGATAATAATGAAAATGTATTTGGAGAATCTAGAATAACAGATAAGAGAGATTTTTATTGGGCAGTTGAATGTGTAATGAGTAGATGTTTTGAATGGGCTTAGAAATCTACTTGTTTAATTCCAATAGCAGATTTCCTTAATCATTCTAATAAGGCATGTACACATTATGTGATTCATTAAGGGTTTGAAAAAGGTATTGTTTAATAAATAGATAAAAAGAATTGTGAATAACAATATATTTAAAAAAGAAACAAAATTGATTTAAGTATTTTAGGTATTGAAAATGGAAATGATATTTAAAGATATGAGGATCAGAAAATCAAATATATTATAGAGAACAAAGAATATATAGAAGATATAAATTAAATTAAAGATTTAGATAAGAAATCAAAGAATGAATAAAGAGAAATAATAAATTAAATTTAATAGAATTAATTGATTAAGGATGGATAATTAAATATTTGGGATTTAGATTCAATTTCATCTTCTGATAATGAAGATAATGATTCTGATGAAGAAATTAAATAAGAGAAATAAAAATAATTTGAAATATTAAAAATTAAAGAATTGGCAGAATTGAAATTAAGAGAAGAATAAAAAAGAATAGAAAGAGAATATTAATAAATAAATATATCAAATTAACGTATAGTAACAGTAACATTGAATCCAGGTAAGATTAATAAAAAATAACATAGAAAAGAAAAATAAAGTGATTATTAGAGGATTACCTTAATATTAGATTGAAGCAATAAAAGCAAAATAGTAAATGATGAATGGAAGATTAATAAGTGAAGGAAAAGAATCAATTAAATAAAATGATAATTAAAGTGAGAATAGTGAAGAATCGAAATGGGATTGGTTAGACGAATATGATCAAGATATTTATTTTTGTATAGTTAGCACAATACCAATAAAGAAATTTGAATAAGTAACTATTTCATATGGTAAAAGAACTAATAGATTTTTATTATGTTGGTATGGATTTGCATTACCAGAAAATGTGTATAGTTCCTATAATTTTAGAGTAATTTATTCATTAATTAATTAAAGTTATGGTTAAATACTGATATCCTTTAAGAGAAGAATAAAGAATAGATATTGAATACAATTATCATAAAGAAATTAATATCTGAGGATGAATCTATTATAGATAAGATTTCATGTAATGGATATGAAATTGCTGTATCATCTTTATCACAAGAATTTAGAATCAAGAAACACAAATTGAATATGGACATAATCATATTTTTAAGATTGTTATTATCAATTCATTATAATCATGAAAAAGGATTACTAAGTACTATTCCATTATCAATTGATTTTGAAATATTTGTGATGCAATTTTATGATTCAATATTGAATCATCTTTTAAATTCTTATTCTTAAGATTTTAATTAAGATGTTAAGGAATTGGAATAAACAAGAGAAATTAAAAAAAGATTTGCTGTAATTATTTTATTTTTATTATTTAGATTTATATTAATAAAGAAAGAAAGGAAATTTTAATAAATTAAATTAAGATAGTTTTAGAAGCAATCATAATATTAAACAAGTTTAAATAAAATAGAAAATTGAAAGAGAACTATCTTATGGAGGATTTCTCAATAGTAAAAGGATTAAAGAGATATCTTCAATTGATAAATGAATTTTTATGATTTCAATAGTAATATCCTAGATAATTGAAATTAAATTGGATATCATTCCTAAAAATTAATATAACATTTTAATATAAAATGATTCTTTTATTGTTTGTAAAACTAAAGATTAGAATGTAATTAGAAGACATTACATAACACATAAATACTTTATTGATCATAGTTATTGCAATTATTACTATCTTATTGATCAACAAATACATTCATATTCATATTGAGAGAGTTGCTTTCCGAAACAGTATTGCAATTAAAGAATTTATTAGAATATTTGTATTATTTAAATATAATTATAGTAATTATTATTTAAATATTTGCAAAATTATAAATACTCATATGGTTAAGTAACAGAAGAAGTATATTAAGTATCTAAATAATCGTGAGTAATTAAAAACAATACATATCAATATATAAATATCTTTATAATATTTTCATTTTTTAGATGGTATTTTTGGTGGTATTTATGCAACTTAATCTTCATTATCTTCAATACATGCACAATTATCATTTTCAAAATTATTGCTACTTCTATTAAATTATTCATTATCACTTTTACTGCTTATTGGTGATATGATTTCAATTTAATTTTGTTCTAGTAAATTTAAATTGGAATGCATATATCTATTACTTTATAATAAAAATTCATCTTAATTTTTATTAATTTTATCAAATATTGCAACCATATCATCACCAACTAATTCTAGTATATTTTTATCAGTATCACTTAATCTTTTCTTTTCTGATAATTTCATATATGCATTAAATGCAGATTCTACTTTAATTAAATCTGATTTTTCTTCTTATAAAATAAATTAAAATTCTGCTTTTCCTTCTAATACATTTAATTTTTTCTCAAAATCCTGTGAGAACATGTCTATAGGTATTAATGGTTTAGGAATATAATTAAATAGTTCTAATTATTCTTTATTAAATATCACATATTTTAATTTATCTATTTCTTGTATTTTAGTTAAAATATTAACAATATCTAGTTTACATAGAATTTTTTCAATTGCATAATCAATTTATTGCTTATGTTTTTTCTTAATTCCTAAATTCATACAAATCAAATCCCATAAACCTACTTTCAATTATCTTTTTCTTTATTTCAAATATTATTTTAATTAGCCTCTATTTTAGACTTTATCTAAATCTCTTTTGGATTATTAAGGTATTTTACCTTACCTATTCAATTCAACAATAAGATCATTCTTTTATGGTTATCCATTTATGATAATATTTAAATTCTAATTAGATTTAGATAATGAATTAGCTTCATTAATATTTTCATTTTCATTTTCAAAATTGAATATTCTATTTGCCAATTAAAGATTCATCAATGTAGCAATTATTGGACTAACTATAGTTGTAATAGTTAAAGCTACCAATTACCAAAGACCACCAACATTTCCTAATATATTCTATACCTTAATATAAGATCTCTTATAATTATTAGCTCTCTATTCCAAATATAAAGTATTTTCAATATAAAAATTTTAATTAAATGGTCCCGTAGAATCTTTTATTTAAGATTATATTAATCCTAGTTCTTAGACATAATCTTATTATATTAAACCAACATCAGTTTTTGTATCAATGATTTTAAAATTTGAAAATATTTACTTAGATTAACTAGATGAAAATGAAGCAAATTATATTGTAATGATTTCTTCATAAGGTCTACCTGGATTATCCAATTTTAATAATGTGTCACCTAGATATACTGCAAAAAATCCAGTTTTTAATCCTGCTTAGATTTCTTCAGTTGAACTGCATCCATCATATGTTGTACTATTTTTACAAGGTGTCATATATATCGTTACATATTAATAAGTATCTGCATTAGTAAAACCTTGAAGTTGCTATCATAATTCTAATATATTACAGGAGGATTTTATTCTCTAACTGTTTTGTTGATACAAAACATATTTTTTAAAACGAACTTTCCAAAATATTCTTTTTAATATTATTCTGGAAAATGTGTATCTAAATCACAACTTTCTAATGGGATATCTCTGCATCTAAAAAATAATTGAATAAAATCTATTATACGTTAATGAAACCTCAATTGCTTATGTTGTTTCATTTAAAAAGCGTGTTCTATTACAAGCAGTCATACCTACATCAAAATGTTTCTTGTAAGTCTTTAAAGCTGATAAAGTTGGCCCTGCTATAGTAAGTGCAAATGTAAAATTTTTTGAATTTAATGAAAAAGCCTTATTTAATGAATCCATTCAATACCGGTGTATTTATGTTTTAGGTTTCAGATATAATGATGCTAGGACTTCTTTGATCAAGTAAATCTTAAAATTGGAAATACAAATAAAGAGCACATACAATCATTAAAATTACTGTAAGAAAATGCCCTAAAAGTGTATTAAACTTTTATCTTTTTAAAATTCTAAAAAAAGGAGGTTATCCAAAGAAATCTAATGAATTAACTACATCAAGAATGCAAGCCTTGGCTTCATGTTTCGCTTTCTTCTAAAATTTAAGCATTAATTTTTAATGAAAAAAATTTAATTAACCCCTAATTACGATTTCATATCCTTGGTTTTAAATTAATTCCAATACTTATTGAACAATAAAATATGACCAAATAAATCAAAAATATATAAATTCAATATTAAATAATAAATTTACATTATTTTATAATTATTTGGATTTTATGAAAATTTCTAATATTACAGAAAATTATAATCCATAAAAATTAACTCATATGAAAAAAACTCTTAGAATTAATTCAAATTGAAATACAAATACAAATCAACCAACAAAATTCAAATTTTTATAAAGCAGTTTTTTTGAATTAGTTAAATGATTATTATAATTGATTGATATATTAAAATAGAAGGCAGCAAGCATTTAATAATTAACAATAATCCTACTTATTTTGTGAGGATTAAAAATATTAATTTGATAAGATCAAAATTATATTTACTTAAAAATATCTATTATTTTTAATAATAGAAGTGTTATCATTATAATTGAATAGATCGATTCTCTTATTATTATTAAAGTGATTGTATGCAAATAACAAAATACAAGAAAGATTTAACAAAGACATTTTTTTCATCTTTGATTTTAAGATATTGTTTTTAGGATTATAAATTAATTCATTAAGGAGAAGAAAATCAAAAATTTAGAATATAAATAAGAATATTTCTCCTAATGTATATAGATATAAATTTATTAACTATTTGAAGATTCAACTTAATTATGAATATATAATACTATAAAATAGAAAAATTGATCAATATGAAAATATGAATTAAAATAAAAAAGAAATAAAGATTATCGAAAAAGAATTTTAAAAAAAAATCAAGGAAAACATTATGTTAATGCTCTTTCTAATCCATTTATATAAAATGTGTTTTATGAAAATATAAATAATATAAATATTAGAATTTAATAAAAACCTAATTAAAATATTCCTATAAAGGCTATGATGAGTCTAAAATCTCTAAGAATAAATATGCCAAATAGAATTTCAAAATTATTAGATTTTAGTCTGATAGGTCACATTCAACTATAAAGTTGTAATAAATATATAAAATGATGATGAGTATAATAAATATCCTATTTTTTAGAAGAATATATAAAAAAAATGTTCTAAATGTTAAGAATGATTATAAATAACTTATTTTAGTAGTAAGAACTATTCGTGTTGATTCTGTTCTATTAACATATTCAACTTGTAATTTTTTAATAATTAACTTATTATTTTAACATTTAATGAAATTCTTAAAGCATATAAATGAATTTGTCTTTTGTTATCAAATCTTTATTTTTAAACTTAAGTATGAGTCAATCATAATTAAAAAGAAAGTCTTTTTTACCAAAGTTTTAACAAGCTGTACTAATTAAATATAAATTAAATAATTAATTAATAAATAATAATCAATTAAGAAATAGTTTTTCTAAATCAGATCTCATTTATTAAGGACTCAGATTTAATACTTTATTTTTGCAATTGCATCTAAGCATTCTAGCAAAAATACAAGTGTAGACAGCACTATCATATGTATTATATGATTGAGGAATATTATCTTTGATAATTAATTTAGCATCAAGTCTGTGATTCAGCAATTTTTTAAAGAGATGAGATAATTAGAATTTAATTTAATTATAAAATGCCTTACTGCATTTAATAGAATCATATATATTGATATTGAATTCCTCTTCTGTAAGTTAAACTTCTACAAAATACCAATGATTTGGATTATGTTCAATAACAAATCCTATTTTTTTGTAAATTAACCAAAACTTAACAAATCTAAATTATTTAATAATTTATTTGAATTGATCATAATTGTCTAATGGGCAAGTACTTTAAAAGATAATTGTCCTTTAAAACTTTTCTCTTTTATGAGGAGGAGTATCCCAATATAATTATTCATCTAATTACTATAGATATTAAATATATCCATTGACAATATTTGATCTTAATTAATTTTTATCGCTAATAGAATTTATGTCTTTCTCATTTATTAATCTATTGTATTTATAATGTTCATTTTAGATAATAGAATTTTAAGAATCTTATGCTACTGTGATTTTTGAATCTATGGTTTCATCTAAACATTCATCTTTAGGTGAGATTAATCCTGATTCTAAATATTTATCATTTTTAAATAGTCCTTTTTTAACAATTAAGTTATAGTTTCCATATTTATCCACAATCTTTAAATATAATTTACCTTTTCCATTTTTTTAGAATTTCTAATTGATTTCACCATAATAAACACTATATTTTTCAAAAATAGCAAATTTATGACCTTTAAATGCAATTACATCCATATTATCTTTATAAGTAATAGGATAAGCAGAGTCTGGTGAAGACAATATTGAAATACTTTCTAAACAAGTATTAGTTGAATGCTCTATAGCATAAATTCCAGGTCTGGAATCTATTTGATTTAAATTACCTTATGTTTTTTCATTAATTAATGAATCACTCTCTGAAACACAATTATTACCCATTTTATATTTAATTAATATATCAATCGACTAATTTTAATATCACATTTCAATTAAGGAAAGATATAGAATTAATATTATATACACTATCATTCTGACTATTTACTAACTTCTATTCAATTTATATAATTTTATCATTTCTTTTTTTATTCTATAATAATACATCATGACTCTATTCATAAACAAAATTTGATAATTTTTAGAATGAAATTTATCAAAGAAAATAAAGATAATAAAGTTTAATTCATCGAATAAAAAAAAATCGTTTATAAGGGTAGTGTTTAATTAGAAAAGTTTATACTAAAAAAACAACATTTAATCACTCCTAGTCCTAGAGAATAATATCAAAATGACTTAAGTCCAATTATTAGATAAAAAAGAGCAAAAACTATTTTAAAGTAGTTGCTTAATGAATAAAATTAATAGTAAAATATTTTATTATATCATTTAGAGTACTTGAAGCGAAGTCTTCTAGGAATTTTAAACTTAAAAGAATTTAAGTAAATTATAATTATTCTATATAATTACCAAATATTGAGGAATATTTTGATTCTTAGGATAAACTTTAAATGCTAAAAATAATTAAAAATGAAAAAAATAGAGTTGAAAATCACATTGAGAAATTAGAAAAAATTAAAAAAGAATTAGATTTTTAAGATAATCCAACTAACAACCATAAACCAATTTCTTATCAGTCAAATACTCCAAGTAAATCAGCAAGAAGATATACGGTTAAATTAAATACAAGTGGAAGTTCTTTATTTGGAAAAACTGAAAATGTTAAAAGATAATTATTGATTATAGATGATGAGGATAGAAAATAAACAGAAAAAAATAAAGAAGTTCAATTATACAAAAAATATGAAAAAGTTAGAGATAGTAAGGTTTTACCTCAATTAGTAAATTAAATTAATGAATCATATGAAGAAAAGAACAAATTAAGTGATAAATTCAATAGACAATTATATTATTGTATACATAATAGAGATTATAGTATTCAAGATAAAATAAAAGAATATAAAAATGACAGTTTATCATATTCTCAATTTTAATCTATTTAAAAAAGACTTAAATAACATTTAGAAGGAAGATTTAAGGCAACGGAATATCAAGTCTCTAAATTTGAAGATGAACTTAAGGATTTAGCTAAAACTAATAGATTAACTGAAAGTAAAAAAGAACAATTATCTAGAATAAAGATTCAATTGGAAAGTGGTAATTATTTAGAAAATTATTGATAATCTTTTTAAAGTGTATATAACTTAAATATTATTTATTATTATCTTATTTTTTTTTGATTTAGTGATAAAGTTAAAAATATACTGAAAAAAGTGTAACAAAACTAATATTAGGATATTTTGAAATATAAATATATTAGTTTGAATAGTAATAAATTGTAAGTATATTTTTATAATTTAAATAGTTATTATTATTATTATAATATTATGATTAGTGTTAATTTAAGAGTGGTAATTCAACTAACCTATTTTATAATGGTGCTAACAATAAAATTAATTAATCATAATACAGAATACTTTTAAGTTATTTTTAGTATAGTATTAACATTAATGCTTATACCATTTAATAGATATATAAATAAATGCGTTGAATAACAATAATTAGTATGTAAATCATTATGGTAAGTTTTAAATCTCTTTTGTTTAGGGAGTGTTGATTTTGGATTGAAAAATGATGGATTATTAAGCAGATTTTAATATTTTTGGTTAGGATTAACAATATAATAAGAGATAGATACAACAATATCAAATTAAGTAAAAAGAGTTGGATCTTTATTAGTTGTAATAGCATCAGCAAATTTAACTACAATTTATTTATTGATAGATTCATCTTAACTAGGAATAATATTTGGTGAAGCTCTTTATGGTTTATTATTGTTATATTAATTTATTGAAGTGACAAATACATCTAGATAAAAATCACCTTAAAAGTAATCAAGTCGACGTAGTTTAACTGAGAAAATAGAAAGTCCTTAGTAATAAATATTAGATGAAGATTCAAATTAAATTAAATTTATGTCATTAAATTAAGGAGTAATAAAGAATCCATCAATTTATTCAAGAGATCCATCAGTTTTGGAATAAATAGAATAATAAAAAACATTTTATGAAATTTTATTCAATTAATTTCCTGAAGGAATAATAATAATTAATGATTAAAATAAGATTGATTATCATAATAATTAAGTATATACATTATTAGGAAGAAAACATAATTAAAATAAATAAGATTAAATATTATCTAGGTTGTATGAATTAAAGAATTATAGTTCTAAATTTTAATTTGAAGAATAAACATAATTTGATTAATTTTTTTCAATGTTAGATAAAAAGTAAAAGTAAAGTTAACATGAATATTACTAACCTTTTTATTAATAATTTGATTAATAAATAAATGATGATAATTCTAAAGATAGTATATTTAATAATAATTTTGATGATAATTAGACTGATTATTATTATTAAGCTGAACTTAGCAAAGCTGAAACTCTAAAATAAGAATTAGAAAAGGCTTTACAAGAAAAAGTTTAAGATAAAAATGGATTACCTTCTCCATATTAAAGATAATTATCTTGTCATTCATAAAGAACATATAAAGGATAAGATAAAATAAGATTTTTTCCTGAAGTCAAAAAAATGTTATGTATGATAGAAGAATCTACAGAAGAATAAAATAATGAATTATAAGAAGATAAATCATAAGATGATTGTAATCCTGGCTTATTAATTTAGATAACAATTAAACCTTATATATATGAAAATAAGAGAAGTGTTTTATTAATGATAAGAGATGTTTCTTTATTTAATTAATTTAAAGTTTTATAATAACAAAATAAAAATAAATCAAGAATGTTATCTTATGTTTCTCATGAATTACGTAATCCATTAGGAGCAATAATTGAAATAAATTAATAAATGAAAATTTATTTTTAAAAAGATAAGAATTTGATAGAAAAGTAATAAATTTTAATTATTTTAGATATTTATAACCATTATAGAGTTCTGCAGTATCAATATAAGGATTGGCAAATGATTTATTAGATTTAGCATAATTAAAAGCTGGAAAGTTTAAGTTAACTTATTAAGAATTTTCAATAAATAAATTATTGAATGATGTTATATCAATAATGTAATATCCTGTAAGTTTAAGGAATTTAAAATTAGATTTATAAGTTGATAATAAGATTCCTCAAATGATTAAATCTGATTCATAAAGAATATAACAGATAATATTTAATCTTATTAGTAATGCTACAAAATTTACTAAGATAGGTGGAATAACAGTTACAGCTAAATTATTATAACCTAAATTAATAGAAATTGCAGTTGAAGATACTGGAGTTGGATTAAAACCAGAAGATAAAAATAAATTATTTTAACCATTTGGAAAATTAGAAGATACTAAAAATATGAATACTTCAGGAGTAGGATTAGGATTAATGATAAGTAATGTTCTAGCTTAAAAATTAAGTGGAAATGATGAAGGATTATAAGTTGATTCTAAAGGATTAGATAAAGGAACTAGATTTTTATTTAAAATATAAGATGTTAATGAAACTTAAGTTTCTACTTTATAAGAATCTAAAGGTTTAAGTAAAAAAGATATTAATTCTAATAATTAAATAAATTAAAAAAGATTTGAAGATTAATTAATTTAACAATCAAAAAATTGTAAATGTCCTGATATTATTATTACTGATGATGAACCATTCAATTTATAAACTTTAGGATGGAAATTAGATAGAATGAAATATACTTATTTAAAAGCTAACAATGGTTAAGAATGCATTGAAATTCTATAAAATTGGTAAAATAATAAAGATTATTGTTGCAATTGGATTAATGTTATCATTATTGATATTAATATGCCTTATTTAAATGGCTATCAGACTTCTAAATTAGTTAGATAAATGGAAATTGAAAAATAAGTGAAAAGATCTAAAATTATAGGATGTAGTGGATTTACAGATAATGAAAGTAAAAAAATAGGATTAGAAAGTGGAATGGATTTATTTATTTCAAAGCCAATTGATGATAAGGAATTATTAACTGCCCTATCATAAACTTAATGATTAAATGTTTCGTGTTACTTAAATAGTATAAAGTATTCTACTTTTATATTGATATCATTAAACCTCTAATCATTCTATTAATACTATTCAATTCATCAGTATAAAAGAAATATACATATCATTAGATTTAATCATTCAAAATGTTTATAACTTCAAAAAATTAATGAAATGATAATTTTTAATATTTTTTTTTGAAACAAATACATTGTGAAATTTTTAAATCATCTTTATTTTATAGTGTTGTATTTTTATTTAAATATTATCATTCCTTTTTTAAAGGTTCATTTAAAGAATCTTAACTACTTAATCCATGACCTTTACAATTAAATATTGAAGCATTACTATTTTCTAAATTTATTAAATTAATTCCACTTTACTTTTTATTTGCATTACTACTTAAAGTTAAATTTTAATTCTCTTTATTATTTTTTGATATTTTTATTTTTTAAATACTTTTTTCTTTAATATCATCATAAACATCTTAAGAACCTATTAGTTGATCTTTAAATTATAATTTTGAAAATGTTTTGCTTTTCTATTTATCATTTTATAAATTATCACATTTAAAATTTTGTATCTAATTTAAAATTTAATCATTATTTTTTAGAGCACATATTTTATTATTATTTTTAGTTATTTATTTTAATTCTTACTGCATTTTTTGATTAACAGGAGATATAGATCTTTAATTATATGAAAAACGTTATGTATAATTAGATGATCGATTTTCTATTGAACTCCTTTATTAAGTTCTGTTTTAAGTAGTAGAAATACTTTCTGCCAATTGTTTTAATAATACAACTTAATTAAACTTAGAAAAAAAATATTCTAAGCTAAAGTAAATAATTTGATAACATTTATTAGATGAATGGTTAATTCTATGTTCAATCATTAAACTTTCTTCTTCAATAAAAGTACAAAGATCTTTTTTACATTTTAATACCTATTATTATTTCATTTTTTGTTCTTCTTCCATCATTTTCTCTTATTATTTTAACTGCTTGAGTTGAGAATTCACTGATTTTTCAACAAAATATGTCGATTTTTATATAGTGGATATTTTTGATTTTAAATCTTCTATTTTTTTATATTACTCATCTTAATCCTTTTTTCTTGTATCTATTTACTTTACATAATCATTAAAAGATAATTTAAATGTTTTACTTTCATCATTTATAGGAATTATCAATTCTTTTATTGCTTAAGATTATCCTATTATTTTTGATCCTAAAAGTTTAATCTAAAAATAATTACTATATTACTTCTTATCCCATTTCTTTGAATAATTTATTGGTTTTAATATTCATTGTTTCATCTATTGATTTCTTTGAAAATGCTTCAATTTTTGATCCATATTCACATGTTACTTATCCAAAGTCCTAAACATAAAAAATTATGAAAAACCTTCATTAAAGATTTATTGTGTTTTAAACACTCTTACATTAATTTTAGTTTTGCTTGTAGTTGTCCATAAATGATTGATATTTCATTATCACTTAAAATATACTCACTTTTACAGTTCATAATATTTATTCAATATAATAATTCATTTCTTAGGTTTTCATCAACTTTATTTCCAATCAACCAAACAATTAAATAAATTACACTTGGGTACATCAATCGATTCCAATCTTTTTCTGACAAAATAAAGAATATACTTAAATATAAGCATCAAAAGTACAAAAAATAGAAAAACCTCCCAAGCAAATTATTAAATAGTTTGTTGGTTATAACTTTATGTGGAAATAAAAGCTAAATAATTGGTAAACTTGTTAACAATCTAAATTTTAATGGATATAGAATTACATATAAATTACAGAATAACTTATATTACCAAAATTTAGATATGAATTAGAAACGTCATTGTTTAAACATTTTTGGATTTATGTTTAAGAAATTAAACAACTTTTACTTATAATTAGAATTACCATTTATAAATTAAAGTAAGTTTGATTAGTAAACATACTAAAAATATTTGTTTTGTATTAGATTTATCTTCAATGACATATTCAGAAATAGCCCTATTTGTAATAGTTTTTCCAAAAGTCTATTTTTCTACAAGTTCAATATCCATATTTTATTTAATTTTTTGTCAAATAAAATATGGATGATGAAAAGAAGAAAAAAAAAGGAAATAAGCTAGATTTAAATTTATTGCCTTCATCAGTAAAAGAACGTTATGCAGCAATGGGAATACTTCCAAAACCTTAAATTCCAAAAGCTAATATATAAGTTGATGCATAGAGGATGAAATAGAAAAAAATAGAGAAAGAATAACCAATAGAATAAAAATTAGAGAGTATTGAAATCAAAGCAAGTGAAAAAAAATAATTAGAAAAGTATATATAAAATTAGTTTTATAATAGAGTGTTCTAGATGCTAAAAAAGAAGGATGTTGATTATTTTGATATGAAAGATGTTGATAAAATGCTAAGATTTTTAGGAGTAGCATTAACTAAATCAGAAATTGATTTAATGTTATGGGTTTATTTTATTTTATTTATAAGATAGGAAGTTGATGAAAATCTTGATGGAAAAGTTAGCTGGACTGAATTTTTAAATATGTACAAAAAATGTACAATTGATAAAACCGGACTTGAACCTAAGAGTTTATTTCATATGGTTTAATTTCTAATGTATCTTCCTCTAGATAGAAAAGATCTTAAATAACTGTTGAGGTTATAAATATTTTATTAATATTAGGATACATTAGAATTACTATATGTTAGATTTGGTAGGTAATCATTAGATTCAGAAATTCATGCAATATTTGGAGATGAAGAAAAAAATAAAGATGGATAAGAAAAGGCTATATCATTTAGTGAATATATGGAAAAAATTAATGAAAGAGCTATTTAACAAAGAAAATTAAGAAAAGAAGAATAAAAATAATAATTTTAATATTTTAAAAAGGAAAAAAATTGATCTTCAAACATTATCTAAACTTATTGATAAATTTTTATTAAAAACAAATAAGTTATTAATAAGAGATTTTAATTACTTTCAAATTAATTTAGAATTTCAAGACTTTTTAACAGAAGGCCTTCTACTATGTTATTATAGTTATTAAATAACTTAAGGAGCTTTATTATTTGTAAATGTCAACGGTTTTTCATATTTTTTCTTTTCTAACATCTCCTTTATTTATTATCCTTCAATCAATAATTTACCCATTTAATTGATTTCTCTATTTGTTCTACTTAATAATGTATTCTCATGTGAAGTTATTTATATTTTAGCTGCTAATCTATCACATTCTTATTATAGTTATCTATTCATTCCTTCTAATCTTTCTACTACTTATTACAAATGTAATATTTCTCTATCTTTTAGTATTATCTATTATGTATTCTTATCAAAATTCTAAGAACTTTATTTAATCCAAATTAATACTTTTTATTATTTCTTTTTTATTATCTAATTTCTTCTTCATACTTTTGTAAATCATTTTCAAGATTAGCTACTTATCTTAAAAGATCTCTATTTTAATCTTGCAATTACATACATTATTAAGAAACTTCTTCAAAAGATCTAATTTATTTTAATTATTATACTATTCTGCTTATTCTAAAAAAATCCTTTCTTCTTTAATCTATTTAATTAAATTTTCAGAATTCTTCACTTTCATTTCTAATTCTACTTATTTTTCATCTTTTTCCTTTATAAGATCAATAAGAGTTTATCTTTCTTTTTTTAAAGTTTCAACTTAAATTTGATTTTCTTTTAAATCTTTAAATTATTGATCTTTTAATTGATTTAATTAGTTTGAGTATATTTAATTCTCTTTCTATAATTAAATAATTTATGTTTATTAATCAAATTTACTCTATTATAATTCTTTCAATTATTAATTAAGTTCTTTTGTTTATTATTGTATTTATAGATCTTTATTATATTATTATTGTTATGTTTTTTCGAGAATAGAATCTTTTTCTAAAATTTAATTTTTAAGAATTTACTATTCTTCTAAATATTAATTGTTTAATTCTTATAAATCAGAATATTTGTTAGTTAGAATAGCAAAATCATCATTTATAGTTTAAATTTATTGATGATATTGTAAATTCTGCATTTATACTTAATCATATTAAATTTTCAATTATGAATACTCTTTATTCTTATTTTTTTCAGAATTTGAAAGTTATTATTACAAAGTAGTAAATCTTTCATTTGAATTTTAAATGGAATCAATTTTTTGTGCTAATTTATTTCTTTCAATTTCAATTTATTAATAATCACTATATAAATGTGAGAGGTTTTGTTCATATTTTTCAGATTGATATTTCATTTACTAAATATAATGTTTTAAATCTTCAATTTTAGAATACAATTAACTTATTTCTTATTCTTTCTTAACTATTAATCTTTCTAATTCTTTAAATTTTTTTCTGTTTTATTTTTTAATATGTTTATTTTAATCAGAATTTTAAAGTAATTTTGGATCTTAATGATAAGGATCATGATTATTGAGCGATTCTTATAAATTAGTTACTTCTTAAGTTAATTATTCATTGTCTTCTTAAAGAGATATAATTTATTCTTTATATAAATGATTCTCTTATGTTAAATATTCATTTTATTAAATTTTGTGCTAGATTTGTGATATCTGTATGTCATTTTCTTCAATAATTTAGTTATAATAGGAACCAGCAGATTCAATTTATTTTTTACACTCATATATTTAATTTTCAAAGTATTCATTTTGTTATCTTAAACTTTGACTAAGTGCAAATTATGTTCTTAAATCATTTTTGAGATTTTCAATTTGATCATATAATTAATTATTTTCAGTTTAGAATTAAGTTACATTCTAGAAGTAGATTGAATAATATTACCTATTTCAAAGTTTGGATTTCTGATTGTAATTTTTAATTTTCAATTAAAATATTTGAATTGAGTTTTTAGAGATTGTCATATCTAGAATGTAATTCTTATAATTCTTCATCTAAAGAAGACATAAAATAAAATATATTTATATTTAAAATAAAAGATTAACGATCATAAAATTATCATTTTTCACCATCTGAATCAACGACTTTAATATCATTTCCGAATAAATCATCGAAACTGGCTTGTTTTTTCGTTTCTTTAATATTTAAGGCTACTTATTCTTATATATTTGATTATTATTATTATTATTAATATCCACCTATAGATTATGACATACATGGTAAGACTGGAGGTAACCAATAACTATTAATCATACTTTAACCTAATGGCATCATAAATGAAGGTTAATTAGCCAATAATAGGATTGGTTACATAGTACTTTATCTATTAATATCATCAATTGATTTTTAAAGAAGAAGCATATTATGATCTGATTATGTTAATGTAGGACATTTACTATTATTTTCTTCACTTTTTATTGATTTATAAAGATGTTTTAAAATAAGTCCATTAAAATCTAATGTATTAAATGGAGAAATAAATAATTTTTTAGTTTTTCTGTTAAATATTACAACACCAGATCTATCATTTTCAATTTAGAATTGATTATCTATTCTTTTTATATTTAAATGTTTTTTATATAAAATTTCATTTCGAATACTAGAAGTAATCTCATTATGAAATAAATCAAAAAAGTCATCGTTTTTTATTTTTTAAGCTTCTTAATATTTACCTTCTTAAACACACAAATCAATATATAAACTTTGTATTGCTAAAACAATAAATTACCATTCATAATTATCAATTTCTTCAATAGGTGTAATCTTACCATATTTTTTTGCATAATCCATTCTTAATTTTTATACTTTAGCAAACAATAATGGATTAATAGTTTCAAATTCATATTTTAATTTTTCTTTTTTTAAAAGTGAATTGTATTTATTTTTTAATGAATTTTCAGTTCTTACTCTACCATATAATGCAGATAATTCTGACCATTTCTTTCCTCTTATTAAAATGGTCTTTAATAAATCAATTTCTTATTATTTAGACCAAGGTTCACTGATTTTTATATTTTTAAATAAATATACTTGCAAATATTAGGATCTAATCTATTAATCCATCTTTCCCTACATTATTTTGGTTATCTAAATATTTTATTAGGAGATCTTTTATAAATTTCTCTTGCTATTTATGACCATTTGTTTTCTTTACCCAACCTACTAAACTCTCTATATAATATAATCAATTTAATACTCATGAACTTATTATAAAAGTTAATCTTCTTCTTCTGTCCAAGGAGCTTCAGAAAGAGAAATTTTATATTTTTATTCCCATTTTAATCTACATTAATGTGCATTACGTCCTAGTATCATTTTAGATATATCTCTCCATTCATTTAAAGTCTATTGATTTATAAGTTATTTACAAGTGAACTCATATCCTTAACTAAACAATATCTTATAACTATCCAATAAAATAAACGTTTATCTGTGTCATTCCATTTAACACTTCTTCTTCTTGCATTTTAACTAAAATAATGTTGCTAATATTCTAAATACATATTTAATTAGAATAACATTTTTGCTTCTTCAATAGTTGGCCAATCATCCAATTTTAATCTAAGATTTGCTCCTATTTTACTCAATTATTCTCTTGTTTCTACAAACTCTTTTGTATTCTCAACAAAATTACTGAAATGCTAATTTACTACTTCGTATGGGTAGACTTAAACAATAACATACTAAACGTTACTAATTAAATCCTCCATCTCACAACTCCCTGCTAATTTTATTTCTCTTGTCTCTGTTTACATTAATAAAATATATATATAATACTGTATTATTAATTCTTAATTAACTAAGTAGTTGATTAAAGAAGTAACAAAAGTGTTTATATATCAATTTATTAGTTTTTTATAAATTTTATCAACTTCCTCTCTCATATTAAAAATATTCAAAATATTCTCTTCAACTCTTATTAAACTTTAATTTTATGGTACTTCCTAAGCTATACTGCTTAATTCCCCTCCATTCATACTTCTTAATGTTCCATTTATCATATCTTAATTACTTGAAATATTTCCTGGTCTTATTATTGATAATCCAGAAAACATTTATCTACTAATACCTGGTCCCATTCCTTTCTTTGCACCATTCTTTAATCTAAAACTCTATAGGAAAGTGTTCATCTCATGCTTTTCTTCATTTTAATTGACTCTCTTTAATCAACTATATACTTAAGTCTTAAATCTCGATTGTTTCATCTTTTTATTTATAGAATCTTAAATAATCTTCATATGGTGTTTGATAATATGATGGCAATCCAGGATATGTATTTGGCATAAATTTTAATTATTTTGAAGGGGCCTCCAAAGAAAAACTTAAAAATTTTTAATTCTCACTTAGTTTTATTTCCTTTTATCTTTCATTCTATCTTTCATACCTTCTCATTATAAAAAATTAATTATTAATATATTATTTGACAGATAACTTTCCCTATAAGAATGTATTTCCTATAATTTATTTCTTTAAAATTTATCTCAGTCCACTTTTGTTAATCAAATTTTATAACAATTATTACTATTACCTATTTTATATAATTTATTATGATAAATCTATAAAAATAATCATTACTAACTTTAAAAGTTTAAAAAGGAATTATTTTAAATTTCCATTTTGATTTGTTAGAATTTTCAAAAATTTAATCTTAATATTGGAATCAATCACTTTGAAAATAAATATTCTATTTTTATATTTAATAAGTAAATCATAATAATACATGAAAACCACTTCTTGATGGTTACTAAGTTGAATTAAATCTATTTCTTGTAGAATTTGGAGCAGAAGTTCTGGGCCTTGAAAAAAATTATCTACTACTTATACTTCCTTGTCTTAAATCAAAACTTTAAGCCATTTAAAAAGATGTTACATTTTTAAAAAGTATATCATCAAATTTTAGAAATTTTTTAATTACATGTGCCTGTGATGTATTTGTATTTTTGATAACATTATGATCACATTTGAATTAATTCTTTTATTTTTTATTTAATTTAGTTAAAAGATTATAATTCTAAGATTTTAAAAATTCATTATTTGCTTATAAATCAATCTTACTTTTTTATAATTCTTTAATAGATTTTTTACACTCAAGTAATTCTCTGTCTATATCAGGAGAAGGACTTTATCTAACTAAATTCTATATTTTTGACTAGTTCACAAATTTCTCTTTTTTTTGAATTATTTTTGTTTAAGTCCCGACAGATTGAAACTTAACTGCATCAGCTGCTTTTTTGAAATTCATCAATTAGCTTTGACTTTCTTATTTAGAAAATGATGGCAAGATCTATGCTGGCTCCAAATTTTCATGATTCTCATAATTTTCATAATTTTCACAATTTTCAAGATTTTAATTCTCTTAAACAGAATGTGCTTGGTTTTTAGTATTATGTATAACCTCAGCTATACTCATTTAAATCAAATTCCTTTAAGAAAAATATTCACTTTCAGAAATGATATTATGATTTTTGAGTTACATTAGGAGTGAATTAATCTTCTAAGTTAAAAGTTAATTAACAATTTCAAGACAAACATAATTTTTAGTCTAAATAGATTTAAATTCTTATTCTAATATGAGTTTTGCATATTGCTCATTTTTAAATTTTAGTTAATCACACATCATTTTACATTCATAATATTGCTCAAAGATTGTGGAAATTTATTAATTATAATTTGATTCCAATTATTTGATTTATTTTCTTACAAATTCATGAGCTTTTGATGAAAGCTAAGCAAATTTATCTCTTAATTGAATTTCTTAAGAAGCCCTCAAAATCTATTCATATTATATTTATTTCATATTAAATTTCTATATAATTTTATGTTGTTGTAATATAATAATTTATAATGATTTGAATAGTTAACAATTGAGAAATTCATTATGATTAATTTTATTAATTGCTTTGAATTTTTAAATAAATTATTGATAAGAGGAAAGAAAGGTAAATTATAAGTTATAAATAAATTTGATAATTTTATGTTAATATATATATTATTATTGTGGTTAATTAATAGTTAAAATGGGCCCGTTTTGATTGAGAAATTTGGGAGAAGTAAGAAGAAATAGGTAGAATCACCTCCTCCAGATTTCGAATGCATAGATGAATTAGATGAGGATGACACTCCACCAAAAGAGTATAGTTTAAAAGTAGGATCACTTTATCATTTATCAGATGGAAATTGGTATTTAAGATCAGAAGATTCAACAAATAAATAAGTTACTCTGATAAACATGAATGACATAAGTCGAATAAAATTTGCTGAGAAAGAGATAGAGGCAACTTTACCAGAAGAGAAACCAGAATAAAAATTAAAAGAAATGGAATGGACTCCATTATTAGCATTTGAATAATTTCCTAGATAAAGAGGAGGACATTCAATGCATTCAATAGGAGATTATGTAGTATTATTTGGAGGATGTTTATTAAACATTTAATGTTTTAATGATTTATTTTTATTTAATGCAAGGACACGTATATGGACAACCCCAAAAGTATTTGGAGTACCTCCAGTAGGTAGAAGTGGATTTGGTTCATTAGTTAATGGAGCAAGATTATATATATTTGGAGGGCACACTGTATAAGGATTAGTAAATGATTTATTTGTATTTGATTTGGAAAGTAGAAGTTGGAATTAACTATTTTGGTAAGGTTAAGCACCAACCCCAAGAGCAGGTCATAAAATGGTATTAACAAAATTAGGAGGATTAATATTTGGAGGTTATGTTGGTGAAATTTACACAAATGATATTTTTATTTTAGATTTAATAAATGAGAGATGGGGTAAACCATCTGGAGGTGGAGATGTACCTATAGGTAGAGAAAGTTTTTCTATGACTTATCATCATGGATTGACTTATGTTTTTGGAGGTTATGCTAAAGGTGTAGTTATGAATGATCTTTATACTATTAATGAAGATTTAATATGGTAAAAAAGAGAAGTTGAAGGTGATGTTCCTCTACCTAGATAAGGTGCAGCTATGGCTGAATATGATAATAGAATTTTTATAGTTGGAGGATGTAATCCAATTTTATTTGAATGCTACAATGATATTTATACTTTAGATATTGAATCTATGAGTTTTACTAATGTGACTGCAGAAAAGAAAAGAAATCTAAGATAAGTAGCTTATAGTAGTATGACATTTGCAGGATCATTGTTAATTCATTTTGGAGGATGTAAGTTATTAGAGAAATGTAGTGACTCATTAATTGGATTAGCAGTTGCCTCTACTGAAACATGTCCTCCTTGTAAAAATGATGCAGTATGTAGAGCTGGCCATTGTAGTTGTTAATAAGGGTGGTAAGGTATAGATTGCACATAGAAGGTTCTTTGTAAATAAAATTGTTTAGAACAAGGAATTTGTTTAAGTAATGGGTATTGTAAATGTTATCCTGGATATACAGGATCTATTTGTTAATTAAATGTACCTTGCCCAGGTAATTGTACTGATGAAGAACATGGAATATGTGAATTGGATGGTAAATGTAAATGTTTTGAAGGATTCTCAGGTACTACTTGCAGTGGAAATCCTGAAATTGATAATAAATTACCATAATCTACTGGATGTTTAGATGAATGTAATCATAGAGGTTCATGTAATTATGAAACTGGTTTATGCGCATGTGAAGATGGATTTAGTGGGCCTGATTGTTCACTTGTTTAAGGAACTGAATCTGGATATATGTCTGTCTGGGATCTCTTAAAAGATTATGATGGTGAGCATGAAAATGATTTAGATACTGCAGCTGATGCTGGTGAAGATGATTTAAAAGAATTTATATCTACTGGATATAAATTTAATTAAAGATAAGAAGGACCTATGACAGTCTTTGATGATGATATAGATAGGGTATATTATGTAGATGTTGATGAAAATGGAAATATCATAGAAGATAATAATTTAAATAATAATTAATATAACAATTAAAATAATAATGAAGATAATAATTAAAATATTAAAAAAGATATCAATTAGAATTCTTAATCATAATATGATACAAATTTTAAACCTTATTCAATTTAATTAAATAATGATAATAATAATAATAATATTAATAATCTAAATATCCTATAATCTAATAATCCTTTTTCATATAATTTTATGATGGTACCACCTAAAGTATCTTCTAAAGAGGAAGATCCATTCACTTTAATGTTATTGGATGAATGTCCAAAAAGATGCTCAGAACATGGTGTCTGTATAGAACATGAATGTTATTGCTGGTTCGGCTATACTGGACAATGGTGCTAAGCTGAAAAAGTTAGTGATTTCTATTTAGGGTGGAGCAAAAAAAAAGTCATTTAAGCTTGCATTATTAGCTTTATTATTGGATTGATTATTGGTTATTGTATTGTACTATTAATGAAAAAGAGAGGAAATAATGATGAATTTCGAAATATGTCGGAAGTTCCAAGTCAAAAGCTTGATGATAATGAAGGAGAAGAAGAAGAATTAATTATATGATAAATTATGATCTATTATTTTTATTAGTTAATTCCTATTCCTATGAAAAAAGTAAAATTTTATTTGTATGTTTTTTGTATCAACTGGATTCAGATATTTCAAAAAATAAGTAACATTTGGCCTATCGAAAATTAATGTATTGGCTCTATTAAATACAAATTGATTAGTAATTAAGATAAACTGAAAGTATCACAATATTGAAATAATCCTTAATTGTGAATAAGTAGATAAAATGGATTTTTTTGATTATATATTTATTATCATGTTTATTTTTTTTTGGATCTTTGAATTCTTTAAAAGCTTTTAATAATAAGGATATATTTAGTAATTTACAAAAAGAATGTAATATTTTATTGTTTAGAAATGAGTTAGTTTCTATTAATAAAAAAATGGGTGAGTAATCTATAAAAGTTGTATATAAATATATAAAATATTTGAAAAGAATGATAAAAGTTTGAATAAATTTTTAGGAAATTAATAATCTTTATAAACTTATTCTGTCCACTTATTTATAGATCCATTTCATTTTACATTTACATAGAGTTTTAAAAAAAAACATAAACATCTTCCTACAGTATTCCTTCTATTTAAACTAAATTAGATTAAGAGTAGAATTAAAAGATAAGTAGAAAAAGTTTTTTTTGTTAATGAATGATTATAGCAAATTAATTAGAGCTGTACGCTTTATTCATGAACTTATCCTTGAAATAAGGAAAATAAATACTCTATTCAACTTAAAAATATATTTTAATTCATAATAAGATATTGAATCTTTAATGGTAATTTCATTTTATTTTTAAAATCTCTATCTCCAAAATATTCGGAGAAATTGGCGATCCAATCGTATAAGTAGAAAATAATTATTAAATGATGATTTAAGATCTTCACTTATGAAATATTATTAGTCATTTGCTAGATCTCGATTAGTATTATTGAATTATATTAAATATTTTTAATTTCAAAAATTATTGGTAGATACTACTCTTAAAATCAACCTTTTAGACTCAGTGTTTTCAATCTCATGATAGACCTTCTTCATTTGTTATTAAACATTATGTTTATATTATTGAAAGAATTCTCGTTATTTAGAGATCTACAAACATTAAAATTAAACTTCGTAATAATCCTAAATTTTTTTATCCACTCATAATTGGGTTTAAGAAAAAACTATTATGCTTTCAAAAAATGAAAACACCATAAATTATCAAAGATAATAGATTTAAAATATAATGATGTTCTTATAAATTTAACTTTTTTTTGTAAGTATTTATTATAATAATTTTTTTTAATGTAATAATTTGATTTACCATTTCTCAGAAAATAAAAATATAATACAGATATTTGGAAAGGGAATACTTATAAAGACTATTCATTTGAAGAAGAACGCTCTTCACATATTTATAAGAAGAATCACCGAAGAAAAAGTTGTTATTGCTAATTGTGTGGTAAAATGAGTCTCTTTTAATTTACTTATATGAATGTTTCTACTTGTGTAAACTATATCAACAAGAATTTAATTCTTTAATAAGATATTGAAAAATAATAAGAACTAGAAATTTTAATCAATATCTAAAAAGATAAATAATTTAGAGATAATATTTCCTTAAATCATTCTCAAAAAAGCAAATCTATTGATTTATTCAATTGTATTCTATTTGATCATCCCTAAAGAAGTAGAAAACCAAAAAGTTGCGAATGTATTGAATGTGGAATTAAGAGTACTTTTTAATAAAAATATTAAAATTTGTATTTCACTAAAAAATAAATACAAGCTAATCAATTTAAAATTAAAAAGATTTTTAAAAGACCTTAATTTAGAAAATAGAATACAGAATAATTTTCACCTGTCAAAAATGGAGAGTTCAGATTTTTTAAAAAAAGATTACTTGAACTTGATTTTCATCATTCTAAATATGATAATCAACTATTCAAAAAGTTTTAAGTTACATTACCTTAAACTTAAAGGATTCTTCGTCATTAATAATCAATGAATCTATTTGAAATTATTCCAAGAAATAAAAATGATGTCCTATCACCTTTAAATAATAAAAAATAAATGCTACCTTACTTGTAATTTAATTAAACCAAAAGTCCTCTTTAAAAAATTACAAAAAAAACAGTCATCACTAATTAACAAAGAGAATATTTTAAAAAACATAACTAAAAATCTGGCATATTTTGATTATAAATAATTTCTTTGCTTTTTTTCTTATTTATTTATATTTTAGTAAAACATACCATTTTATTTTACAACAATAATTAAAATTATATTAAATTAATAAATAAACTTAGAATTCATAATGTCTTAATTGACTAATAAAAGTTAAATAATAAATAGGAACAAAAGTTTTATTCTTCCTAACTATCATTAATAAATTGGATAATTTAAATAAAGAAGAAAAAGTTGTCATTGTTATTTATGTGGAGATTTTAGTTCTCTTCAATTCAAGTTAATGAATTTATAATAAAAAATTTAACATTTTTCAACAATTAAAAAAAAGAAATATTAGAGTATTGAATCAACTTATATGGATTCATAAGATGCAATTATTGCTAATAATTTATTTAGTAAAAGAATTTCATAACCTATTTAAATTAAATAACACAATTTTAATAACAATAATTTAAGTCTTATTTATACAAGTTAAGCTTATTTTACAAAAAAATAAAGATCAAACAGTTGTTACTGTGATGAATGTGGAAATATTACTAAATTTTAGTCACAAGCAAAATCAATCTCAATCTAATAAATTATTAAATCTAGGCATACTAATTTTAGAATAAAAAGAAATTTAGATTAAATGTTTAAAGGAATTAGTCCTATTGAAAGAAAATAAAAATAAGAAATTGAAGATGATGAAAATAATCCATTATATTCTAATAAAATATAATAATTTAGAAGATCTATTTTAATAGTAAATTCACCTATGAAATAAACCTAAAAAATTTAATTAGGAAGTGGCAGAAAGATTTTCTTAAGAGATGCATGTAAAACAACATGCTTTACTAAAACTAACTCTAATTGTAGAGAATTTAAAATTAAATCTGAAAGCAATAGTCCAAATATTACTAATAAAAAATTAAATCTTCCAATAGTAAAATCATCTTATAGCAAAACAAGATAAGTTGGAAATGAAGTTCAACTTATTAAATTTACTCCTAAATTAAATAGTATTAATCTAATATCTTGAATTACAGATGACTATTAAATTAAAATTTTAATATTTATTATTTTTTAATATTTTATTTCTTTCAAGATATCCAAGTATTTTCAAACAAATGCAAAGATAAATTAATAAAAGAGATTACGCTATAAAATTTTAAATCATTTAAAATAAAATTGTTATATCAAGAAGTTTCATGACTTAATAAATTTAGGATGATGTTTTTGAATTATAAAAAGGTACGTTAAGAAGAAAGAGTTGTCATTCACAATTTTTTGGATACATGAATAAATACTAAATTCAATACCATAAAGTTTTACCTGAATTTAAAACTAAGTAAGGTATTTAAGATAAGGAGACTTAAGAAACCTATAGAAGATAAACTCAAATAGCTGAAGATACTATCATAAGAAGATTTAGAAAAGGCTTTTAAGATTTCAAAAAAAGCAAAACTGTTATATAATCTCTAAAAATGCTTTAAAAACATTTAAGACTGTTTTATTAAATAAGCACTTCAAAAGAAGAATGCTATTAGTAAAATAAGGAGGAATAGCTTTTTATGTCCACAATGTGATTCATATAGTTATCCCTTTTTCGGTTTCTTTAATTATATTCAATTTTTGAACAGGTAAATCATTAAATTTGATCCAAAAATAAGAAAATTGATAAAGATGCTATACCTTCATAAATAAATCATTAATAAATAAATATAAAACGATTCCAAGAACTATTAATTTATTATTAAAAATTTCTTAAACCAAGTTAGCTGGGGTCAAAACTGAATTTACATAATATTCACCAAAATCAAATAGACTCTTATCAAATAAAAATGCTTTGATAAAATCACAAAACATCATATATTTATCAAATTTTCAGACGATTCTATATAAGAATGAGATTTTAATATGAAAATTGAATATTATAATAAACAATATCTTTAATATATATAAGAATTATAATTTTTAGAATTTTTAATTAATATTAATAAATTCTAATTAGAGAATATATGATGAAAGAAAAAAGAAAACGAATGATGTCGGATGAAGGAGTTCTAGCAGTAGTAACTGATTAAATTCTTAGGGAAAATAAATCTAATCTCAGAAAATTAACTAAAAAATAAATTTAGTAATTGAAAAACAATAAACTAAATCAATCAGATTCATCAATAGAGATTATTGAGAAAAAAAGTCCTTTGAAATGCTAAAAGAAGATTAAAGTTACTAAAGAGGCTTTAGAAAGATTTATAAAAAGAACATTTATAGTTATAAGTGATGATGAGGCTTCAGTCAATTATAATGGTAATAAAAAAGTATATTTAATATGAAAATTTAGAACCAAACTTAAATATAAGTAAATAATGAATCAATTTCAAGATCTTCATCAATTTTATCTTCATCTTCTAGTAGCAGTATTTTATAATAATATGAAAAGAGCGAAAAAAAAGGAAAATAGTTTTAAAATTATGGTTAAAGATCAGATTTTGTATGAATTATAACAATATTTATTAAACAAATAAAAATATACCTCTGGTTCATATTTAATTTTCAAAATAAAATAAGCTAGTTTATAAATTTTTGAGAGTAATAATCATTTGTAATTGAAAATTATTTGGATTAAATCAATATTTTATTGAATTGATTGGAACAAAGCACTATTTTTAAATAACTTAAAAAAATTGTATAATTATGAAAAGTTAAATTTATGAATTGTAATATATATATTTAAAAATTCAAAATTTAAATGAACTTTAGTGAAATCTTTCCAGGAGTGATATTTGCTTAATTTTCACCAAATAGTAAGTTTATAGTGTTAAGCAATGGAACAAGAGTCATTGTAAAAGAAACAGATTAATTATAATCAATAAATTTTACTCATTCATAAATCACAGATGCTTAAATTTAATAAATAGAAATATCACCAAATAGTGAATTAGTTGCATTAAGTTATCCAAAAAAGGGATATATAGAAATAAGAAAGATAGATGATATTAATTGGTGTGCAAGAATTGATGATAGTATAGAATAAATTTAATGGTGTCCAGATTCTATTTAATTAGCAGTGATTAGCGAATTTTAAGTAAAAATAAATTAATACAAAATAGATTAAAGTATCTATTTATAATTTAAATAATAAAAATGTTACTCATTTAAAAAACCCAAAATAAATATCATTTAGTCATAATGGAAGATTTATGGTAATGAGTGAAAGAAAAGATGCTAAAGATTTTATTGGGATTTATAGTGTAAGAGATTGGAAATTACTAAATTATTAATGTTCTGATACTTTAGATACAGCATTATTATAATGGTCTTATAATGATTCATTCATAGGAATTTAAGACACAGAGTTAACTGTAAGTATATAAATAATAATAAATTAGTTTCGTTTAAATTTACATTGTCCATGTTAAGGATTATAAATGAAGTTTGAACCTTATTAATATTCTTTAGGGATAAAAGTAAGTAGATTTGCAAATCAAAGTGATTTAATGGCTATTGGAGCAAATGATGAAAAATTAAGAATAATAAATTTATTAACTTTAAAATAGATAACAGAATTAGAACATAAAATAACAAAAGATGTATTGATTTATAAAGAAGAAGAATATTCTGATTAATATTCATAGAGAGTAGTAACTAAATGTATATAAAAATAATAATAATTAATTAGTTACATAAATGGAGTAAGGTTGTAAGATAAATATATAAAAAACATAGAATGGAATAAGTTTATTAGAATGGAGTTATAAAGATGATTATATTGCTACAAAATTTGATGGAATGTAAAATTGTGTATTTATTTGGGATATGGAGTTATTAACATTAAAAGCTATAATGGTTTAAATATTACCAATAAAATATTTTACATGGTCAAAGAATTCAACAACTTTAACAGTTTGCACTGGAAGTAGTAAGATTTTCTTTTGGAATCCAACTTGTACATCAGCTTGCGATATGCCATTTGATAAAAACTTCCATGTTATTAAAATTGATTGGAGCAATGATTAAAAGAGTATGTTACTCTTTGATAAATCTGATGTTGTTGTTGCCTATCCTACTCTAGATGATAGTTTTTGATTAATTTTTATATTAAATCATCACATTTTGTTAACATTATAATATGATATATTATGTGATTTTTTATATGAAAATAAAGACTATATTAAATATTTGAAAATGAATAGTCTTATGCAATTCTTAACCAAATTAAATTACAATTAATATTTGCAATCAAATAAGCTAGCAGCATTCATCTGCTACTTCTGTTTCAGCTGATACATAATTATATTTTTTCCAACATTCTACTTCAATTACAGTTTGAACTTCTTTCCCTTTCTCTATTTCATCAATAAATGTTATTTTGTGCTTCTTAACTCCTTTCAATATTTTTGTACCTGTTTTGTCCTCTCTTGTTATTTTTTGTATTTCAATCTAATCTTAATTCACAATATTATTTGCTAATTCCATACTATTATAAATATGAACAAATCTTACTTTAGATCATTCCTTTAAAATTCATTTTTAGATCATAATATTCTTATATTCTACAACCTATCTAATATTATTCCAATTATACTATATCTTAACACTTATAACATTCATACTATTATCTAAAAACTATACATTATTCAATTAAACAACTCAAAACTATAATAAAATGCATTAAGTAATTAAATATATTAGATAAATTTTCTATTACATTTCTTGTTAAAAACCTTAAATAATAAAGATACTGGTTCTTTATGTAATATTTTTATAACAATAGCTTTTTGCTGATATACATTAAAATAGAAATTATTAATAATTAATAATTAAAAAATTAAATCGAATAAAAAATTCATTTATTTATTTTACTTTTACAAAAAATAAAGAATTTTGTTAACAATTTATCTATTATGCGATTTGATTGATAATTAATAATTTTAAAAAATAATAATTAAATATCTTTGATATTAAAAAATAATGTAATAAGGTATTCCCTTTTATTATGATAATTTAGTAATTTATAATACAATTTCTAATAATATTGTAAATTTGAATATTTATTTCATTTCTTTTTATTACTTTTGAACATATTTTAGATTGGATCATAAGGATCAGGTTCTGGTTTCCATCCTTTTTAATATTTCCAAGTTTTTGGAATTTTTCTATCTTATGGTTTAAGATCTTTGTTTCTTGTTTTATTATATTGATCAGTTTAAAACTTTTCTAATGCATCTCCTTTGCCATAGGTTCTATTAATAGTAATTTTATTAGGATCAACTTAAATTTTTTCTATTTCCTTTTGATATATATATATATTTAGAAATACTTATTATAGATTTTTAATTTATTCATCTATATTATATGGTTTAGTAGCATCCTCTAATTTAAGATTTTCTGAATTGCCTGCTAAAAATCCCCAATCTCTATTCCAAGCAGCTGTACATGTTAATTCATTATTAACTCTTCCTATCCAATTTCTATCATCTGCTACAGGATCTCCAGTTGAAACGAATTTTCCTCCAGCCTACTTTTATTAAACTTGTTTTGGCATAAATGTTATATGATATAAATATTAATAAATTAAGTTACATTAAAATAAAGTATAAATATATATATTAGGCTTGTTATTATTAATATATATCAACTAATTAATAAAGATGATAAAAACAAAAAGAGTTCATTAAATATTATAATAGTTGTATGTTTCATCTTTTTTTATTGGAAAATCTTTCAAGCACTTTATTCAATGAGTCTTGATGCATTTTAACTTTAGGTGTGACTGATAGTAATTGACTCATATTAATAATAGTATATTTTGGTTTCTTTTTAATTGGAGATTATGAAATATTTTTTTATTTTTGTTATTCTTCTTGAGTATATGTAGGAGTGAATTTGAATCGAATTCGACTTTTAGTAGTAGAAGGAGCATAAAAGTTAGCACTAAAAGAACTTATTTAGTAAGCTTAACTTTAAGTTGGTCTATGATGATGTAAAGAATTAATTGAAGTTTATTGTTGGTTAAACTATTTTGGTTAAGATAAAGTTCTTATTCTATGACTACTATTTTCTTAGATTCTTCTTTCTAATTTAGGTAAATAACCTGTAAATAATGTATCTAAATAACATTATTCTTCTATATCCCATCCTGAATTATCACATAAATTCATTTTAAATATATAATTTAATTAACTTTCTTAGTATTAAGTTGCAAAAAGTAATCAATTATATTTGATATCCATTAATATATTAGTTAATATTATTAATTTATCATTCTATAAGCCACATTAAATGCAGAATATTGAGTAATAAAATAAAAATATATATATATAATGAAATAATCTATATTAAGATAAAGAAAAGGATCCTTTGATTCTTAACTTAATATTTCATTATTTCAATCAAATTTTATAACAGGTGATTTGAAAAAATAAGTTGATGATGAGATTATTAATTATTAAATTGATGATGAATTTGAAATGATAGAAAAATGTAATATTATTTATTAAATTAGAACCAAAAAATATACCTATAACTTTGTTTAATAATGATTAATTACATTAAGTTACTAAAAAATAATATTTAGCTGATGATTAAAAATTATAATTAGCAGCTACATTAATTCAATAAAGAGGTATTCCTTATTTAAAGTAAATATTTAATCATATATTTATAGAAGAAAAGCTATTTGGATGACTTTTATTGAAAAAGGAGATGCTAAATTATATTTTGATAAGAAACCTCCTTAAATTGTAGAAGATTAAATATAAAAAGATGTTCCAAGAAGTGGTTATGATGATAAAATGAATTATAAAAAATATACTAATCTTTTATATAGGATTTTATGTGCATATGCAATTTATAATCCTAAAATTGGATATACTTAAGGAATGAATATTATTTGTGGAAAGATTATTCTATTATTAAGCATTGATGGAAATGATAAATAAGTAGAATTAGATAATGTTGAAGTTATTGAAAATGAAGAAGAAATGTTTTGGATGTTTGTACATCTAATGAAATCAATGGAAGATTTATTTATTTAAGGAGTTCCTGGTATACATAGAAGAATTCATTAATTAGAATAAATGTTAGAAAATAGATGTAATTAAATTCTTGTACATCTATAATGTAATAATATTGTAATTAAATATTAATTATTTTTAGGAAAACTTATGCTTTTGTTTTAGTTAATATTATTTTACTATGTTAATGTAAAAGTAAGAAAAAAAGTTTACTAGATTAATATTAGAAATGTTCTTATTATATGGAGAAGCATTTATTTAAAATTTTATAGTAGGAATATTAGAATTTTATTCAATTAGAATAACAAGAATGAATGAATTAGAAAGATTAATGCCATTTTTTAGAGATACAATGTTTACTTCATATTATTAAGAATTGATAAAACTAAAGAAACAGAACTAAATCGTTTAACATTTTTTATAAAATCACTATTTTGAAAAAGAACCATATTTTATTAAACCCTAATTCATTCCTATAGTATAAATTGTAGAAAAAAAAGAGTAAAAGTTAACCCCAAAAAATATATTAAATCTATTACATAAAAATATTTTTGGAAAAATTCTTGGTTAATGATTTATATATACTCAAATATTTTATTTATCATCCTAAACGTATACCTTATCCTTAAAAGAAATTTTATCTTTATGGTTACTAGAATTATTAATTAAATCTGTTTCTTGCGAAAGGTGCATATTTAACAATATGTTTATTCACAAAATTTTTACTAAAATAATATAAATATAAGATCTTTACAAAAATTAAGGTGTTTCTAATAGTGCAATACTATGTGTAACTGGAAGGAAATCTTTCAATAATAAATATGAATGGGCAATTCCTAAACCAATTAAATCTTAGACGATATCTTAATCTGTTATTGCATGAAAACCAATTAAAACCCAAGGAAAATATTCACTTTTAAATTAAAATCCAAAATAAAATCTCACAGTTTCAAATGGTTTTCTTTTACACCATACATAAATTAATGCAAAACAAAATGCAGATGATAGAAATCCATAATCAAATAACCAACTCATAATCTATATAATCTATTTTATTACATCTCCTGTTATAAAAAAGTAAAGAATCATATAGTAGAAATCTGCATAATTAGATCCTTCAAACATTATCTCACAGTTTTTTATGCAAAATATTATAAATAACAAATGCAAAATAAAACTAAAACTTAATGTGCCACTAAAAAAGAAATGAGTAAATAATCTATGAATCTAATTTTACATTTTTTTAATACTTAGAGACTTAATATTTTATTAGCATCAAACATTATATACCACAAATATGATGGTTTGAATTTTCCAATTATTCCAAATAAAACTAAAACACTCACATATGTTCTTGTAAAAAGTGGTTGTGTTTTATACCAACTATTGAAATCATTTATCATATTGACGTGTTATTTTATAATAAAAATATTGAAATTAATTAAAGAATATTCTCTTTTAAAAAGAAAAAATACATTTAATCTATGAAATTTTTATAGCTTACAAACTTTTCATTTTATTTTATTTACAATCATACTAATATTAAAATATTACAAACTTTAGTTTTATACATCAATTAATTGAAAACAGAGTAATTTTTATTTCAAAATTTTCAATACAACATACATGCCCGAGTGTATTTTTTTATTTTAATATATTATACTCAAAATCTACACATAAAAAGTTTTCAAAATGATTTTATTACTATTATTGATTTCAATTATTTTATAATACCCAAAAATATTTTTTTATCTAATATATTAAAATAATTATCATTTCTGATATATCATTAAATTGGTTTCGAATCAAAGCCTAATATCCTTTTTAAATGGTTTTATAGCTTGTTTTATAAATAAAAGATATTTAAATTTATAAATTCAAAATTAAAATCAAGCTATATTAGATTTAATTGAGTAGCCTTAAAAATTTTATTTTAAATCACATTAATCAACACAAATAATCTAACACTTAATATTTAATTAATTATTTGAATTTTGTAGTTCATATATCATATTCTTTTTCTTCTTGTACATTTCTTAATTTGATATAAGACAAGTATTACTATCTGTAATGTTCTAAGTTCTTGATGAATTAAATTGCCTTAATTTATAACATTTGATTTTCTAAATAATATTTTTTATCCAGAGTTTAATTATTTCATTCCTTCAATGTCTAATTAATTATTCTCTGCCTTTAATACCCTTCTATGCTTATAAATCGTTTATTGTAATAATTATTTTTACAATCTAGATTAATATATGAATTACCTAATAGAGAATAAAAGTTAAAAGAAATGATATTAAGATAAGGAGTTTTCTTTATTGTAGTAAATTAGAGCCTTTTGTTGATTATATTATTAAAATAAATAGATTTTTAAAAGAATCAAAAGATCTTTGATGAAAAATGGTGAGATGACATATCTTTCAACTTATTAGGGTAAATAACAGTTTTACAATATAAAATAAATTATCTTAAAAAATGGAGAATCATAGGTTTGATTCCTACATTTATGTGGAAAATAGAAATAACTCAAAAATACAAAAATGACTAGAAATTGAACCTATTACTACGATTAATTGTAATTGTAAATTCTTAAAAAAAAGATTTAATTTAATTTTAGATGAAAAAAAGTTGAAAATTGATACAAAAAAAACAAGCTAAAAATATACAGAAATGGATAAAATTTAGATTTTTAAAGTAGAATGTTTAAAGATAAGAGATTATTTTTACTAATAAAGTGAATATTCAGTAAATTAGTTATTATTAATTGTGTTTTTAAATATTTTAAATTAATTGTATTTATTTTTAACATAATTTCAATTTCTTAAATTATAATATATTGAAGAAGATTTTAGTACTAAAACTTTTGTAAGCAATTCAGAGAAAAAAATATGGATACACTTTAAAATGTTGTATTTTAATTATTTAAAAATTAGTATAACAAATACATAGTAAATTAGAAAATGAAACATGGAATACTTAAAAGATAAAAGAGATATCTAATTGAGATAGATGTATATACCATAATAATAATATTTAAGGAAAATATACTTGTTTTGGATTCAATGCTTAATTTGGTTAATAAAGTGTTAGAAACTTTACATAGACTTTATTAGTATCTAAAGGAAAAGAGAAGAATATTATAGATCTTATAATAAAAATGACCAGATACAATTATTGTATTTGGATATATATCAAAATCTATCCTAGTATTAAACTTGGATAGCAAATAATATTGTCTTTAAATATATATATAAATATCATTAATTTTATTATTAAAAGTAATCACTAAAGCTATATTTTTTAAATCCATCTTTTAAGATGTTAAGTGTCATTATTTCTTAATTTTATTCAATCATCTTTGTCTATTGTTCAATGAGTAATTACTTTAATTGTTCATTTTCTTATCTTACTAATTCCATTTCTAATTCAAAATCATGATTTTTTAGTAGTAATTTTAATATTCTTTATTCTAACTATTTTTATTCTTTGTTTCTTTATGGAATTTAATCTATAATTAGAATTATTATTACTATATTCAAGTTCTTGCTATATGTACTCTTATAACTTCGATTGTTCTTTTACTTTGTTAACTGTTTCAACAACTTCACTTCTAATTCGGTTTCCATTTTTTTAAATTGAATTTATCTTTACTCCAGAATTACCACTAACTCTCACAAGTTTCTCTGGAGTTACAAATTTTTACTAAAGACTTGGTGAATGAGATGAATTACGAGAATTTCTCAAATACAAAGAATTAGAAGGTGTTCTGTTCATATTTAATTAATTTTTGACTTCAAAAATATAATTATATATATTATACTAATATACTTTCTCAATAGTTTAATGATAATGCTTATTAAGACATTTCAGAGAAACTATCAATAGCAATTTTCGCCAATCCATTAATTCCCCAAGTATCACCCCAAGTATTTTCTATAATCCAATACTATTAAGCATTTAATTCACCCCATCCTATTATTTTGATAGCTTATCCTCCATGAAAATGTGGTTAACCTTCTAATACTTGATAAATGCCATCTCTATAAATTAAAAAGTCCTTATAAACTGGCATAATTGCAACTACAGGACCATTTATCAAAAGATCTCTTTTTATATCCTATAATTTAAATTATAATAATAATACTTCTTTATTCTATAATTAACAATAAGAATGAGCTTTATATCTTTAACAATGTGCAAGTGCATTTGTACATTCTTTAAATGTATCATCTCCTCTAAAAGGATGACATTAATTTGTAGTTAATCCATGTTTTATTATATAATCAGCTGATTTTGTTAAATGTCCTCCTTTACATCCTAAATTTAATTTACCATCACAAGATAATAAATTTTAAGCAGACAATTGTTAAGTCTAATTTTATTTGCATACTCTATCTGAGAATGAAGAAGATACAGCAATAGAATAAGATGACGAACAATTTCCTTAATTATAAACTTGATGATTGCATTATGGATAACTTTCTTTAAAATTGTAATAAATAGGGATTTCATCATTAAATGATAATTTACATTTTTCCACATTTATTTATTAAGTGAAATCGTTTTTAAATAATGTTTTTGCTTACATTAATGTTATATTCTATTGTCATTATAATAATTAAAACATAGAAAAAAGCATTTGGACCCAATGTGTATGAATGACCTTATGAATTATGTGATTTTATTTCAGATTCATTTATGATAATATATTCTTTTGTTTACTTGGTAAATGATAAAATAGAAATAATTAAAAAACCAATCACAACTAAATATTCTTAATACTTTAATTACTTGATATTATGATATGAATTTTGTAAGTAGTTATAAAATCTGGTTTTACAGTTCTTTTCTTAATTGCTGTTTATAATAACTTTAGTTTTTCAACTTATTCTTTAGTTGGACAAGGACTAGTTGAACGTGGTCCACGCATTCTTAATTAATTAATAATTAATAATTATTTAATCATTTTTATCATAATTCAAATGTCTTAAGAACAACTAATGTTTGATGAAATCTCTGTAATTCTAATTATTTATAATTAGGATATTATAAGAAGCACAAGAATCATTGATGGATATTTACTTAAAGCATTACATTGTATCATTAATGATTACTAATAAAATTTGGATTCAAATACATTATTAGAAAAATTAAACAATACAGAACATTTAGTTTGCAATAAATATTGTTTATTAGAATCTAAATCTAATCTACTTAGATATATATTAAATACTGAAAATTACAATGTAATTATTTATTATATAATCTAATCTAGAATAAGATCAAAATTATTACTTTTTTGAATTCTCTCATCTAATAATAAGAGCTTAAGTCTATTTCTTAATTAAAATAAGTATCCAAATCTAATTGTATTCTCATCCATCCTAAAAAAAATAAAACTAATTAAACTAAACATTCTCCTAAAAAGTGCTTTGATATTAAACCTAAATATTTTCATTCAAAATCTTAGACTTGGATCTTTAACTCTAAATAGCACATTTCTAAAATATTAACAATTAAAGTAACTCAATAATTTCAGCTAGGACAGAGAATTATCAAAATTATAAACTTTGTAAACACAACATGATGATTACTCTAGATATCGTTCATGGTCTATTCAGTAAGAAGAACTAAAATAAGAAAATAAATTGAAATTTGATTATTAACAAAAATCAAGTAGATAACTTAGATATTCAATTACTACTTCCACTTCTCCTAAATAAAAAACTTAGTTTTTCACTTAAACTAATAAAGATCAAGATTATACTATTTAAATTTAAAGGTTGAAAAATGAAATATTTCAATTAGAATCTAAATTAAAACTTAATAATTGATTTTAACGTATACAATCATTTACTATAACTTTTATCTAATCTATAAATATTTTTAAATCATTTTGATATCAAAAATATTAAGATATTTTTATGTATTTATACTTCAAAATTCATTTTTTCAATAATTACTCTTTGTTATAATATTATTAATAGTAATTCTAAGTATTTTTGATGTAAATTCTGTATTTAATCTATTTGAGCAACTAGTCTTAGATTTCTATTTCCATTTTCTATATTATATCATTCATTTATCTTTCTTTTTTCATTTTAAACAATAATGTNTACTTAAAGCATTACATTGTATCATTAATGATTACTAATAAAATTTGGATTCAAATACATTATTAGAAAAATTAAACAATACAGAACATTTAGTTTGCAATAAATATTGTTTATTAGAATCTAAATCTAATCTACTTAGATATATATTAAATACTGAAAATTACAATGTAATTATTTATTATATAATCTAATCTAGAATAAGATCAAAATTATTACTTTTTTGAATTCTCTCATCTAATAATAAGAGCTTAAGTCTATTTCTTAATTAAAATAAGTATCCAAATCTAATTGTATTCTCATCCATCCTAAAAAAAATAAAACTAATTAAACTAAACATTCTCCTAAAAAGTGCTTTGATATTAAACCTAAATATTTTCATTCAAAATCTTAGACTTGGATCTTTAACTCTAAATAGCACATTTCTAAAATATTAACAATTAAAGTAACTCAATAATTTCAGCTAGGACAGAGAATTATCAAAATTATAAACTTTGTAAACACAACATGATGATTACTCTAGATATCGTTCATGGTCTATTCAGTAAGAAGAACTAAAATAAGAAAATAAATTGAAATTTGATTATTAACAAAAATCAAGTAGATAACTTAGATATTCAATTACTACTTCCACTTCTCCTAAATAAAAAACTTAGTTTTTCACTTAAACTAATAAAGATCAAGATTATACTATTTAAATTTAAAGGTTGAAAAATGAAATATTTCAATTAGAATCTAAATTAAAACTTAATAATTGATTTTAACGTATACAATCATTTACTATAACTTTTATCTAATCTATAAATATTTTTAAATCATTTTGATATCAAAAATATTAAGATATTTTTATGTATTTATACTTCAAAATTCATTTTTTCAATAATTACTCTTTGTTATAATATTATTAATAGTAATTCTAAGTATTTTTGATGTAAATTCTGTATTTAATCTATTTGAGCAACTAGTCTTAGATTTCTATTTCCATTTTCTATATTATATCATTCATTTATCTTTCTTTTTTCATTTTAAACAATAATGTATTTTCTTAATATATAAAAAATGATATGAATCAATCTAAATTTATCAATAAATATGGTAAAAATAAGTAGTTATTGGTTTCAATATTTTTAATTAATTTTAACAATTGAATTCAACTTAAGTATACATCAAATATGCTTCGATTTAAATTAAATTTGATCTTATATCCATAAATCAATAAATTCCATACATATTGATATTTATTTTATGAGTTTTTTATTGTATCTCTTGTAATTATATGTTATCCAATCAAATTATTTGATAATTTTTTTGTTTTTACATTTCTTATATTAACTATATTAACTACTCTATTTTTTAATATTCAATGAGAAATTAATTTATTTTTATTGATGATAATGGTTTAATTTTTAAAATAATTAGCATAATGTAATACTAATTACTTTTCAATATTAAAGACCTTTATATATATATAAAAAATACAAATTTGGAATATTATTACAAAATTTTCGCAATTTAAGCAGACTATTCGAAATTTTATTTGATCAAAGTAATTTATATATAATACTTATATCATAGTTTAAATTTTGTATAAAATCTATTTATATAACGAATTCCTGTAAGACTCGCTTAAAAACTTGTATTAGTTTCCAGTAACAGTAACTGATTTAATCATTTATGATAATAGAAGAATATTGAAAAGTTTTTATGGTAAAATGATAATGCAATAAAACATTTTCACATTAGTTTAAAAGATAAGATAAATCAATGTAATTGGTAAGTATAATATGAAAATGATATTATAAAGCACAATAGATATTTAGTGAATATTTGATAATAAAAATTAATAATGGATAATTAAAAAAAGTGCCTTTTTGAAAAATTTGGGGGAGACCAGCAAGTTTCTGAACTAATAGATTAATTCTATTATAAAGTGCTGTTTGATAAGTTACTTAGAGAAAAATTTTTGAAGGCAGATATGAGTAGAGTTCGATATCAATAAAAACGATTCTTTGCCTAAATGATGGGCGATTCCAATACTTAATATACAGGAAGGTTGTTTATTTGTTTATATATTAATAGAGATTTAATAGAGGTCCACAAAAATCTCAACATCAATAACTAATAATTTGATAAATTTAAAACACATCTCAAAAATATTGCAAAAGACATGGAAATACCAAGTGATGATATAGATGAGTTACTTCTACATGTTGAAAAACATAGAAACCTAATTGTTTTCTAAAAATGATAAAATGCTTATGTATTTGGTTATTCTTATATAAAAATATCGAAATATTTTTATCATATTAATTTTATCCAATTTATTTAGAAATTCTAAATTGCATCATGTACTATTATATATTAATTGATCTCAAATATTAATAATATTCATAGTCAATTATTACGCAACATTGTCGCATAAAAAATCTGGGTAAAATTCGTACTATTAAAAAGTAAATTAGTTTATTTGTTATATGAATATGAATAAAAAATCAAATTTAACTAATGCAATGTCTTTTCTTTAAAGATTAGTTTGTTTTAATAGATATTTATTACATTTCACATTTTAGCTAATTTTTCTTGAATAATGGAATTAAATAGACATTTTAATATTTCTTAGTTTTAGCTATATTAGTTTCTCTTTAGAAAGGGGATCTTTGTGTTAGTGATTTTTATGAATGATTTTCTAAGAATGGTTTATTTGGTTAACTTATTTTTCGAATAGGACTTTATGGTTTAGATGAAATTCTAAAAGTATTTAATTAATCTAAATTAAAAAAGGAGGATTTTTTTTGTTTTTATTCAACAATCAATTATAACTTTTCTTCAGAATTAGTTAAAATAATGCTTTAACGAAATCTAGTATGATGAGCAAATCTACTTTATCTTCGAGATGATAAGAGTGATGATTTCTTGAGAATAGGAGAATCTTCTAATTGAGGAGAGAATTCGTCAGCATTTAATGAAGATTAGGTTTAAGAAATGATAATTTATTATTTTTTAAGAATTGGTCTTTGTTTGTATTTAAAAAGTGGAATATGTTGTGTTTTATATTAAAATTAACTTTAAGTTCCACATTCTGAACAATAACAGCTTCTTCTTCTATTTTTGTTAATCTTGATAAAGTTTTAGAGATCTGATTTATATGTTGATTTTGGTGTATTATCTCTTTATTATTAAGTAACGATAGGTTTGTATGATTTGAGATAGAAATATAAAGAGCCTTTTTGATCATTACATTTAGAATTAGTATGATGATTGTGTCTACTCATCATTATTTATTAAATATGATATTAAATGTTAATACAAATTGTATATGCAAAATTATTAGTTCTTTTTTAAATGTTATATCTCATATAATAATAATATTGATACAGAAATCCTAATATATTTTTATTTGAAATATATTTAATAACATGATTAAATATATTCATTTATTTCTATTTATCAAAATAAAGATTAAAGTTATCAAATCAAGTTCTGAATTGTTATCTATCCAATTAATATGATATTATTAGTTAATCTTTATTTTTACTATTTTCTCAAATATTATATGTTTTTAACATATTTTAAATAGGTAAAACCAATTCTAATAGATTTAATAAATTCTAATATTTTAAATCAATTCTCTCACAATAATCATAAATTAATGATTATATGTTTCCTTAAATCTATATTAAAGAAATTATTGCACATCTATATATTGTAATTATATACACCAAGAATTAAATAAGGAAGAGGATTAATTCAATGTTAAATTTATGTAATCATTATTTGATTATATTAGATCTGATTTTATTTAATATCTTGTGTTATATAGGGACTATGATATTTTTATGATTTACCTCTTTAGATATCTGAATGTTGGTATGAATGTTGAAAAGATAATTGAATTCAATTATATTTAAAAATAACAATTAAAGTATGTTATTTGAGAAACTAAAAATATATAACACAAAAGAAAAGCTTTTAGAAAGATTAAAAGAAATTAAGAAAGAAGAGGAAACTAAAAAAAATAAAAATACCCCAATTAAAGATAAAGTAAAACGAACTTGTAAGTAACATTTGGAGTCAATAATTTAGTTTCAACATCTTAATCATAAAGAACAACATTAAATAGTTTAAATAGATTGTCAACATCACCTAAAGTTTAATGTATTTTGGATATTGAGAAAATAAAAATGCCTCTTACTTTTGAAAGATATCAGAATATAACAAGGATGACTGAAATACCAATCAGATAGCAGTTTTATTATTGTTAATTATTAATAGATTATCCACTCCATAAACTCCATAAAAGAGTATTCTTGAAAGATTAAATGAATAAGAAGAAGAAAAAATGATCAGAGAATTAATTGATAATTATAAACCAGAATTGTATGATGATATGATGGAAAATGATTAATTAGAAATTGAAAGATAAAATGAAGAAGCACATACTAATTCAATGAAATAGTTTTCATATCAAGATTATAGTCCTTAAAGGATGAATATGATTAAAAAACATTAACATCATCATCATAAATCAAATCCATCTAAAAATAATTAGAGATATGAGGATTAAAAATAATAATACTTATAATAATTATAATATAAGGGAGACATTAATTCAGAATTCAATACTGATAGAGGTAAATATATGAGGAAATTTAGATTGGCTAAGTAAATAATACATTCTATTATTCTAGTAAAAATTTGAATAAAGTTTCATAAGAAGACTATAGAAAAACCATGAAACAATTTAACAAATTAGAAGATTATGCATCCTTTTATAAATAAACTCCGAATTTGTATATGTAATTAAATAAAAGTTCTCATTAATAATAAATATTTTAAAGTGGTTTAGGATTAGTTTAGTAATGTAATCACATTTAAGTTGCTAATGCATAAGCATAAATTAGATCTCCATAATAAGTTAAAGTATTCTCTGATGCCCTTAAAACTTAGCAATGCAAAACTTTAACACATCTTAAATTGAATCATAATAAGCTTAATTCATTCAAGTATACTATTCTCTTATTTCTACTAGAATTCAACAATTAACAAAGTCATTCCCATAACACTTATAAGAATTAGATTTAATGAATAATGGATTAGATTCTAAATCTTGTCTCTTATTATCAAAATACATTCAAAAATCATAAATAAAAAAAGTTAATCTAGAAAATAATCGAATAGGAGATATTGGGAGTAATGCTTTATGTTAAGCAGTGTAAGATCACGACTATTTATTATACTTAAATTTATCAAAAAACAATTTAACTGAACATTGTTGCATTGAACTTTCAAACTACATAAAAAAAACACAGGTTCTATTTGAATTATATCTTCATTTTAATTCAATAAATAGTGTTGGAGCTATTAATATATGGAAAGCATTGTATAAGAATTCAAGTGTAAAAGTTTTTGACATCTCTTATAACAGAACAGCTTCTTTAGAATGTTCTTAATAAATGGCCAAAGTAATTATTAAATAGTATCCAGAACTGATGCATATAGACATTTCATATAATGGTTTTAATGAGGAATAATCTATTGAAATAAAAAAAGCATTAGATTAAAATTAAAATATTTATGGATTTCATTACTAAGGAAATTGTCCAAAATATTCAGTAGATTCAACTGGTCATTTAAGAGATAGAATATAAGAGGCAATAGAGATATAAAGAAAGATAGAGGAATGTAAAAAGAATCCATAAACAACATTAAAATTAGTAGATGATAATTTAAATCCTGAAATGTTAATATAAGAGTAATAGTAACATTAAAAATATTAACAAAAAAGAATAAAAGATTTATAAACAGATTATGAATTATATAGAAATTTTAGATTTAGAAGAATATGTGGAATGAAACCAATAAAATAAAATTATGACACAGATAGTGAATTAGATGCATGTTGGATATGTGATGGTTGGTAAGAAGTTAAATTTACATGGACTCCTGGTAAATCTGGTGGAATGAACAATGATCCTATATTTGTACATTTAAACTTTGAGAATTATAAACCAGTATTAATGACATTACATAATGGAGAATATTATGCACATAAAATGTGTCCTCCAAATTTTAAAGTTACATATTTTTATAGTAATCCTGTTCTTGGAATATAAACAACAGCTAAAAATTAATTAATTACATAAACTCCTTAAGATGATCCTTTATATTCTACTAAATAATCATTCTTATATAATGGAGATATACTTATAGAAGGAAATAAAATGGGATTTGTTAATGAATTATTTACTGAAGATAAATAATCAATTATGGATAGATATTTTGCTAAAATATTTAGTAAACCTAGAGAAGAAGAAAAAACATTTGATTTAACTTAATTTTTAACTAAAACAGAGAAATTTTGGAGTTATGAAATATCTATATTTAAAAATTATTAACCAGATAATGATGAATTAATTGATGAATGTTTTGAATATGATTATGGTAGTTCTAAAATTAATAAAATAATTAAAGATCCTATTGAATATAATGAAGTTAAAGAAATAATGAGAGAATATTATCCATTTATTTTTGCAGCATATAAATTTTTAGCATCTACACTTATTGGTGCAACTATTCCATGTATTTCATCTAATGCTTTTTCTGATTTCTTATCTACGACATAAGTTGTTTCAGAGAAATTTAGATCTGGAGATATTGATTTAAATTTTATTGCTACTTCTAATGTAAAAGATATTAATTATCCTAATGTTTATGAAAAAGCACTTGTAAGATACCAATTAATGGAAGTTTTAGTTAGAATAGCCATTGATAAATATTTAAGAACATAAATTTGTAAATCTATTAAAGAAAGTTTAAGAAGAATGTTTGAAGAAGATGGAATCAAATTAAAATTATAAGAAATTGATCGTAGTCAAGATTGGAGAGATATGAGATATTGGAATGAATAATGTGACATTTTATTAAGTAATTTATATCATTAAATATTCTAATAGAAGATAGATTACCTATGTTAAAACTACTTTTCAAATTTACATCTAAATTAAATGCTAAATAAAAATATTATAAACACATTTGGTTATAATTTAAAGATTTCAGAGATTTATTAAATAAATGTGATTTATATTGTGATATTTTTGTTGAAAGAGATGCTTATCTTGCTTATTTATTAGCTATGTAAACATCAGTTGATGAACTATATTTACTCAAACATTTTTAAATGGAATTTTATGAATTCTTAGAAGCATTAGCAAGATGTGCTGAAAAATTATCAATTATTAGAACTAATGATTAATTGACTATTGATGATAGAAGATAATAACCACTCTTTAAAAAATTAGATGCACTTACATATCTTATTTACATTAGATTAGGAGAAATTATCAAAGCATAATTTCGAGAATCTGATGATCTTTCTGATTTTGATAAGTGTATGTCAAAAACTTATGGTCAAATACTTAAATAACCAAATCCTGATGAAGATGATTAAAACATTGAAAAAATAACACCTTAATAAGAAGAAAAAATATTAGAAGAATAACTTAAAACTATTGTTGTTCAAACTATCATTACTATGGTAATCATTTTTATTTATTTTATATAGCCTTAATAACAAAGCAAAAAATCTACTGGAATGACTTTCTTATAAGTTATTAAATAAGCACAATAATAAAAATAATTAAAAAATACATTTAATCTAACTAATGTTGTTTAATATTTTAGAAATAAAGAAGAAGAGTAATAATTAAAATGATTATAATTTTGATTAATATTATTAAAATCAATCTTATATATATATTAAATTTACTAAAATTTCATATCTATTTATTTACTATTATTTAAAAGTTTATTTATTTTCTTACTATGTTGAATTAACTAAATAAACTATAGAGAAACTGAAATATTTACAAAAAATTCATGAATAAAAAATAAATCGAAAAATTTTGAAAAAACCACTTAAAATAAATGGTTCATTTAAACAAACTAGATGGATCACAAACTTAAATTTCAAATGATTATTTAAGAATAATTAAATTTGACTTAAAATACAATTTAATAATTTTTCAATGAATCTGCACCTACAATTTAGGAATGATATACTTATCTTAATTCCTTATTTTATTTTCTGAATTAATAGTTCCATAACTTAAACATTTGTAATCTAGACATTCTTCTTGATTACTTTATAAAATTAATTCATCCATTTCCTATTTACTTATCATTTTAATTTATCTAGAGCTTAGGATATCCATTTTCTTTACAGATTCCTATAAATCCTCTATTTTTTATGAAAATTGAAGGGGATGTATTAAAATTTATCTTACATCCAAATATTTATTTATCAATTAAGATTATTGATTAAAAAAGCCTCTTTATCCTGAAGAAATAATTAGTTAAAATATATTAATTTCTTTCTTTTTACCTTCTTACAGTTAATGATCTTTTTAATGACCTTTAGTCTAATGATTGACTAAAAAATTGATTAGAAAAAGCCTATATAGAATAGATTATAATGGAAATATTGCTATGTCTATTAAAGCTCTAATAATTGTAAATAAGCCTCCTATTTTGGCAGCTACATCCATTAAAGTTTAATATGTAATAGAACAAACTTTTTTTTTAGCATCTAAATGAACTTCAATTCTAGCTAATGTAGTAGCATCTTAGAAATAAAGCACACTATCAGTGATTGTTTTTTAATATTCAACTCCTTCATGATATTCTATTTAAGGAAAAAAATAGAATGGATTGTATTCAAGAAAACTTTATGAATATTGCAAATAAATTTTAATGTATTTACCAACATTGTAATAAAGAGATGTTAAATCTATATTTTCAGTCTTTTAATATGGAGAATCTTCTGATTCTTTATTTAGTTAATGGAAAGAATATGAATAATAAAGGTTGCCATTTGTTATATATTTATCAATTTCTTCTTGAGATGCACAATCTAAAATTATTAAATATAATACTTGAAACTTCAGAGTTGTTTGCACATCTTTCAATTAATGCTCCAAATAAAGTAAAATTATCATAACGATTTGATCCTTAAATTCTGATGATAGGATTCTCTTGAATGTACTAATCACTCAAACAATAAGTCATATTTTCATATACGCTGGCTATATTTAATTTCTAATTTAATTTATATATTTGTTACTTTAGATGCTTCTCTTATTCTTTCACCACAAATAGTACCTGGTATGACTACACATTCTGTTTCATTTAATGATTTATTGCAAACATAAAATCCAATCTTAAATATTCTGTTGTCTTCATTTGGAATAGGTTAACCCAAAATATCAAGCAATCCAGCTGAAAAAATCAATTCAGTGGAATTAAAACTAAAGCCCTAAATATTAATATTTTAAACAAATACCTCATTATTTTGTATGACAGCATCTTAAGAATTCATAATTGCATTTTTCCCTTTGTTCATTTCAATAATAAATAAACTACCTGAATAGATAAGAATACTAAATAATAATAAAGTCATTAATGCTCCAATCTAAGTTTGAAAAACAGATTAGCCTGATGCTTTCAGCCGTATTTATTAACCAAAAATATCAAATTTTCGAAAGTTTTTTGTAATCTACATCAGCATTCTATAAATAAGATTAATTATTTTTTATTCATTAACTTTTTTATGTTGTAAATGTATGAAAATTTAATTCATTCAATTATTCTTATAAAGCTATAGAAATTGGTTTCAGATAAAATATAATTAAATAAAAAGTTATTAAATCTTGTAAAATTTAAATATAAGACAAGATCAAAATCTTACTTTATTTATATTATGTCCTTCCAATATATATAATAAAAATTTTGATAATTTTTCATCTATCTATATAAAAAAATAATAATATCTTAATAATAGAATACGACTAGCAATTTATTGCAATTGATAATTTAATATAATCATTTTTTTTAATTATTTTATTTACAGATAATTATATTATGATTGAGAAGAGAGTTGTTAAATTTTAATTTCTTTTTTTATAGTGAATCTTCATAAAGTCATTTCATTCATTTAAAATAAATATTTCACAATTTAAAAAGAAAATGTTTAACTAGCCTAAGATGTTATGCTGGTTGTATTATGATAGGTCTTATGAAATGCCCTTAGAGGAGAGATAAAGAAAAGTTAAGCACTATCAAAATTAAAATTATGGTTTGCTTAAATTCTGTTTAGGGTTATAATGAATATTATTGATTTATTAAGTTTATATTATTATAACTAAAAAATCTTAAAATTCATGAAAAAGCCATTATCAGTTTTAGATTTTTATATATTTTCAGAAATTTTGAAGTAGTTTTCACAGAACTGAATACACCCCCTTTTTTTAATTATAATTTTCAGATTTTAAAGTTAATAAGATATTAATCATTTTTTATTTAAATTTTTGATAAAGTGCAAAAAGTGAGAATAAATAATTTTTTATAAAAGCTTTATGATATTTATCTAGCAAAGATCATTCTTTAGCAAAAATTTAACTATTCTTTAAACAATCATTAAAAAAATTTAATAAATTCATCAATAATGAATTATATTGTATTCAAGGTAATTTTGGCATAAATTTTTTTAATTAGTTTTTTATAAAATTACAGGCGCTAACTAATTATCAATTTTAAATATTTAATATAATTTTTACATAATTTTTATAAATCATATATAAAATATTAATTTTTTGATAATTTTGATGAAAAATATTTAAATTTTTGTTTATGAAAATATATTTGTTCTAGTCATTTGCTTATTTAATAACCAATTAAATTACCTTTTGCAGGTAAATTAATATTTTGGATTAAATAATATCTTGAAACTATATTGATGATTTATAAATGCCAGGAAGTTGAGTGATATTTTCTTATTCAAATAATTGCTATAAATAAAATCTTAAAGTATCTTATAAAAATGAATTTTACTTGATTAAATGTCACATCCTCTTTATTTTAAAAATTTCTATATTTATTCAATTCAGTGGGCAATTTATTTATATAATTACCGTGTTAATTATTTATTATTTAAGATGGTAATTATAAATACGAATCTGTTTTATAAAAGAATCTTTGAAAACATCATTTTTGTCAATTTATTTTAAATTGAGTAAAACAATATTCTCATTAGATCTAAGAAATTTATTAATTAAAACAAACTTTTAAATAATAATTATGCATATATTTATGTGATATGTATGAAATTATTTTTTTTTAAAAGTTTGATATTATATTTATTTAAGTGGTATTAAATTATTTTATATTTAGAGTTTGATATAGTCAATTTAAAAAGTAAATAATAGAGATCAAATTTCAAAATAAATTTGAAAGTTGAAGAAGGCGAATCTAATTAGTAATTTCAATATGAAAATAAAAATAAATACAGGTTCAAGCTTCAAATTTAAATCTTACAGCTCAAATTTTTGGATGATCAAATTATTACCATACCTGTTACTCATATTATTTAATATAAACTAAATTTTTGGGATAGTTTTAAATCCTTAATATACTTGTTGAAATTAAGCTATCAACATTTTCTAAAATTTCAATAGAATATGAAGAAATTTTGAATGTATTAGATTTGAGTACTTCCAAAACTAAATTAACCATCTCATCAAAATTTGCTCTTATAAATTAGCAAAATCTATTATTTAATTCTTAAGAAATTTATTTATAGTATGAAGCCAAATCAATCTTTCAATTCTAAAATTATATAATCTAAACTTAAACATATTTATATAAATATTTCTTTAAATATTGCTTCTAAATAATAGTATTACTAGGCATAATTGATTATGTATAATAAACGATCCTTTTGCTTAGTGTTGTAATAATATTTTCAATAAAAAAATTATTCAGAATTGTAATTTTAATTAATTATTAATACAGTTTTTAAATATAAATGAACTCTAAAGCTTTAAGTAATTTGCAAGGTTATTAAGAAACAGAGCGTAAATGCCGAGAAAAATTTCCTTTAATTGATGTAATTATTTTTCAACTATAAGTAATGTCAAAGCATTTGGAATAACCAAATTGATGTTAAAGAATGCTAAAATTAATTATCAATGTTTAGGGAATGTTTTAGTAAATATAAGCCAGCTGCTTACTAACACAAAGGAAGAGAACCAGATAAAGATTGAATTATATAATTATATAATTCAAAAAATAAGTAAATAATAAATTCAAATGACAAATACATTACAAAAAACTTTTAATTTATTAATATTAGACAATTTCTTTCTTGTTATAATATTATACATTTTAAAGAAGGAAAAATTATTGGTTTATCATGATAATCCTATTATTTCAATCTTATGCAGGATTATGATGACTATAATAATTTTGATTTTAAAATAAAAGTTCATCAAGTTTATTGTGATTTAATTTACTCGATAAGATTGCCATAAACACTTTTTCTTCTTAAAAATAAAATTAAGATATAAAAATATTTTCTTTTCTCTTGTTTCCAATTAATTATTAGCTTTTGACTTTCTTTACATATCCTCTTATTTAACTATTTTTATTTCTAGTAAAATCATTCATAAATTTTTGTATATTTTTATGTAATTGATATTTTTCTATTAATAATTTTCTACTTTTGATGGAATCCCGTCTATCAATTCATGAACAACCTTGATATTGAATTTAGTTTAGAAAAATCAAATATTAATATTTGCAAAATTATTTTTTACAAATTCTATCAAAAATAATGACGTACTAATAAATTATGTATAAATTAGAAAGTTTTCTTTTTCTATTAAATAACTATGGATAAATAATCATCATAAGATAAATAATCATCATAACCCCTATCTGAGGATTCAATTATAAATAAAATAAATTAAATTATTGAGGAAATAGAAGATAATTTCTATTTTTCTGATGAAGATATCGAAAAAGATCTAAAAGAATAATTAGATAAGTTAAATGATGAGAAAAGATAACAATAATTCTAAAGCTTACATTAAAAGTTTTTTGGAAAGACTTTTTTAAATCGACCTTATTTTTCCAGAATATAAAGCAACCAAAACAACTCTTTGCCTGTATCTAGGGATGAATAGTAAAAATAGTATTTAGATAATTTAAATAAAAAAAAATTTGATTTGATTCTTAAAGAATTAAAAAATGATCAATTCTGCCAAATTAATTAGATACCTTCTCAAATTAAAGATTACCTTGAACAATTAGAATAAATAAATAATGACATTTGTTTTGTTTTTGATTTAATAGAAATAGTAAAATAGAACTAATATAATGTTATAGAAATTTTAAAATTACTTATTCATTTGTTCTTCATTTAATGTGACAATCACATAAAACAATAGATTCATTAATTTATAGGTTCTCTATTAGAAAATTTAATTTATTAGTTTGAAAATTATTTAGTAAAAGTCCTGAGGTAACATGATTAAGATCAAGATTTTAAACAATAAATTTAAAAAATTTAATCTAAAGAGATTTCTGTGTAACAAGGAAAATGTCATTTATAGAAAAAACTTTAAAATCAATTTGTTTATTTTTTATTTGAAACATTTACAACACCACTTGGATTTCATTAGGATAATTTAATTGATTTTATGTAAAATCTCATCAATGTGAAAAATTTTAATAAAATTGACTTTATTCATTATGTTTCTTTGACAGAAAATTATAATGAAAATTTAGTTTTTCTCTACTTTAAGTTGATATTTTATTTTTGGATTAAATTTATAGAAAAGTATGGTTTAACAAAAGATTTAAAAAATATTGAAGATAGATTATGTAAATCTGATAAAAAGCAATAAATGTTGATGAAAGGTATTAATCATTTGAAATCCTAACAGTCAAATATGATTTATAGATATCTCATACACAAAATAATATATTATAGTGAATTCGAAGATGGACATTTTATCCAAACTTATAAATAGTTCGAAGTCTAAGAATAAGAGTTAGTGAAAATATATGAAAATTTCAAATCTAAAGATAAATAAGAAATAATAAAATCTTAAGATTTTTAAAAAATTGTAAAAAGGTTAATAATGCCTTATTAATATTAAAATATTAACGATAAAGAATTTATTAATATTTCAAAATTTTTAGCTACAAATAATTTGAATAATCAATCACAATAAATTCTACTACAAATAATAAATAACAACAAATAATTAGAATTATACAGTAAATTAAATTAATTTAATAAATTAGAAAAGATTAACTTTCTTCATTTTGATTCAGTCCTTAAGAATAATTCGTAAATTTAAATGTCAAAATTTGTTTATCAAAAGGAAATTTTTGATCGCTATCCTAAAAAATTAAATATTAAAATGAAAGATTTTAATATTTCGTTGATTTCATAAGAAAAAATAGAGAAAAATGTATCAGAATGGTTAAAAAATACAATTAATGAAGTGAACTATAAGGGATTGCTTCCTTATTATTTTAATATTATTAAAAGAAGAGAATCACCAGAATTTTTATTAGGTTTAATTAACAAAGATGTAATTTAAAATAAGGTTAACAAAAAAGAAACTTTAAATTTTAAATCTCTGTTTTAATTACTTTACAACAATTCAGATAAAGAACTTTAAGTGATGTTATTAAAATTACATTCCCAGAATCATCCAGTTCCACTTCTGTATCAAAATCCATAATTAGATTAGCCAACTTCAATTTTAGATTTTTATGTATTGAATTCAAATATATTTTACCTTTTATCAAACGATTTTACAATAATCAATTTTTCATTTAGTAAAAAAGTAAATCAATTCGGAAAAACTGAGTTAATCAATATGATATTTTATAATGATTATTAAGATCAAAAATTTGAAATTAGTGATTTGTCTGAAATTAATAATCATTCTATAGATTGTTAATTTGATTTTTCATTTAATGGAACTAGAAACTATTTAATAGCTGATGTACATGGATAATTAGAGGATTAAATATTTGAAAATTTACTCCCTTTTTTTAAACTTTGGATAATCTAAATGTAAACAGAAAATGAATTAGAAGAAAATGTAAAAAAGTTAATTGAATTATTAAATAAAAATAAAAAATAATTTGATTTTAAGCCTTCAATTATTTTAATCATTCGAGATTCAGAAAAAAAGGAATTAAACCAAGAAATAATTAATATCCTAAAATAAAATGATATTAATCACTATATTTATCAGATTCCTAATCTTCATCTATAAGAGAATAGAGCTATTGAAAAAGATGAAAGAACCAAAATTAAAGAATACATTTTAAAAGTTATAGACAATCTTAATTAAAATATTAATGAAGACAAATTACAAGCCTCTTTTTTAAAAATATGTAAAGCTTTTAATTAGAATTTAGATTAAAATCAAGTTATATTTAAAAATATTTTAACTGAATTAGAAAGAATAAAATAATAATCTGATGGATTTTTTTCTTATGAAGCATTTCCTTTAAGAAATCTAGCTTGGCGAATGAAGTCATGCAAAAAGTAAAGATAGGAATTGAATTATAAAATTTTTTAATATGAATAAGAATTAGAAAAAAAAAAAAAAGCCATTAAAGATCTTAAAAATGATAAAACTGTTGATTAATCAAATTAAATTAAATAAAAAGATTAAGAAGGAAAAGAAATTGATAACAAAATATAAAAATCATAATAAGAATTAAATTAAATATCAGATTAAATTGAAAAAATTGAAAATTCATAAAGGTCTCGCAATTTTGGAGAATCATAATTAATTAAATAATTTACTGATATTTTTAGATAAGACAATTTCTATGTTATTTATTTAAGAATTGTTGAGTTGATTGCTAAGTTTAACTAAAAAAACCTTAATATTTTAAACTCTGCTAAAGAAGAATTAAAATAGCAGCTTAAATCTAATAAATTAGAATCAGAAAAAGATAATCTAAAAAATTAATTGAAAGATTTAGAAATAAAATTTTCTGCTTAAAATATCAGTATAGAAGTGTTTTGGAGGGAAATAATTAAAGGAAACAGCTCCCTTATGAGTAATCCAGTAAAAATAGTTGGTGAATTGATATAAAAAGGAGAATCATTTGAATTTTTAAGTGGAGATGATCTAACAATTGAAATAGACTTCTTAAAATAATTAAAAGAATAGCTATTTACTAATTATTAAAATAAAATTTTAATCTTAAGTGTTTTAGGACCTTAAAGTTCTGGAAAGTCAACTTTATTAAATAGAATTTTTGGATGTCATTTTTTAACTAGTATGGGAAGATGTACAAAAGGATTATATCTATAATTAATAAAAATTTCTAATAAAGAATAATTTGGTTCTGGTTTATTTGATTATGTTTTATTATTAGATTCTGAAGGACTTTAAAATCCTAATTAATAAGATCAGGAATTTGATAAAAAATTATCACTTTTCATAATTTCAATAAGTGATATTCTTATATTCAATGTTAAAGGCGAAATTAATTCATCTTTTCATAATTTAATTGAAATGTGTTTTTATACACTTGCTAAATTTTCCAAATTAAAATTTATAAAATAATTTGCTTGGTGTTTCAATCAAAATAGTTAGACTAATGAAGATCAAAAGTATGAGTTATTAAAACAAATTGAAGACATTGGTGTTAAATTAAATTCAGAATTGAAAGAATCAGAACAGAATGTTGATTATAATTAATATTTAGATATAACTAAAGAGAATATTTATTTATTAGGAATTGCGAGTCATTCAAAATAATGGTAAAAATATCACTAAGAATAATAGAAATCATAAAAAAATCCCTCTCAAGAAATTAAATAAGAAATTAATCAATAAGATTATTCAGAAAATGCCTTATCTTTTGGAATTGAAATCATTAAAAAGTTTATAAAGAAGTATAAATCAACAAATGAATTAAATGATGAAATTTTGGCTTGGAATGCTTTTATTACTAAAGTTGAAAATTAATGGGAAATAGTTTCAAAACTCCCTGATTTAGTGGAGTTTTCAGATTTAAAACAGTAAAAAGATTATGAAACAATAAACAGTATAGCAAAAAGAAATATGTACAATGCAAATAAATAATTATAAGATTTTGATAAAATCATTTAATAGATAGAAGCTGAAAGCTAGTTATATAATTCTTTAGAATAATATGATAAATTATAAGATCAAATTTAAGAAATTTTTTTATTATCGTGTAAGATTAAAAAAGAGGAGATATTAAACAACTTAAAAAAAGAATATTCTTATTAAATAATTTCAAAAGTAATAAGAGAAAAAGTAGAAGGCAATATAGAGTAAGTATATTAAGCTATCTCCTTGGAAGGGTTATTAATAATTTTATAAAAGATTCATTAATAAAAAAGATAGTTTTAATATAGTCTTGTTCAAGCAGAAATTTAAAAAAAAGTAAAGGAAATATTAAATGATAATAGCCTATTCTTGTTGCTTAAAAATAATGAAACTTAAAAACAGAAATATTTTATCGAACTTTGGAATGATTAGGTTTAATCATCAAATCAGGAGATTGAAAATCTACATAAAGAATTTTAAAAAAAATTATTTAATTGTTTTTAAAGGTACTAGCAGTAATATTATTATAAAATACATGATTTCGAAAATTAATTTGACATTTTTTTAAACTAAATCAATAAATGTGACCCAAATGCTAATAAGTAAAATGAAATACCTTAAATTTGTCAAATGTTTTTAAAAGATTTTTAAAAGTAGCCTTTTCATCCTTTGAGTAAATAGAGTAAATAAGAATTGAATGAAATCTTTGATTAAGATATTTTAAAAAGACTTGATTAAATGCCAAAATCTTCTTTTATTAATCCTTGGAAATACTTGTAATAGAAAACAATATATTCAGTTTTAGAAAATAACCAAATCGTATTTGAAGTCAAAAATAATTTAAAAAAGATTTTTACAGATTTTATGAATGAAAACATAGGGTTGTAATCTAATAAGCAACAAATTAGAGATTTATTTTCGATTTTGAAATAATTGGATCTTAATTTTAATGAATAAATTTTGGATTATCTTCTTAGTGATGATGGTTTAAGATAAATGTTTCACTCAAAACCTTTATAATCCCCTATGGTTGAACAAAAAATTAATTATAAACCTATGATAAATGAAAACATATAATTCTCAACATATATTGCTAATAATTATTTAATTCCACATAGATCACCTCATTTTTTAGTTTAACCGAATGATCCCAATCAAAATAATAATAATTAAATTTAAAAACCCACTTAAAACATATAATAATTGAACGATTCCAATCAAAATAATAATAATTACATTTAAAAACCAACTTAAAACATATAATAATTGAATGATTCCAATCAAAATAATAATAATTAAATGTTAACACTAGCGTAAAAAAACAATTAATAATTAAATAATATCAATCAAAATTATAATAATTAAATTAAAAACCCCTTTGGAACAATTTAATTATAAAATAATTTCAATCAAAATAATAATAATTAAGATTTAAGACACACTCAAAATAATAATAATTACATTTAAAAACCCACTTAAAATATTTAATAATTGAATGATTACAATCAAAATAATAATAATTACATTTAAAAACCAACTTAAAACATATAATAATTGAATGATTCCAATCAAAATAATAATAATTAAATGTTAACACTAGCGTAAAAAAACAATTAATAATTAAATAATATCAATCAAAATTATAATAATTAAATTAAAAACCCCTTTGGAACAATTTAATTATAAAATAATTTCAATCAAAATAATAATAATTAAGATTTAAGACACACTCAAAATAATAATAATTACATTTAAAAACCCACTTAAAATATTTAATAATTGAATGATTACAATCAAAATAATAATAATTACATTTAAAAACCAACTTAAAACATATAATAATTGAATGATTCCAATCAAAATAATAATAATTAAATGTTAACACTAGCGTAAAAAAACAATTAATAATTAAATAATATCAATCAAAATTATAATAATTAAATTAAAAACCCCTTTGGAACAATTTAATTATAAAATAATTTCAATCAAAATAATAATAATTAAGATTTAAGACACACTCAAAATAATAATAATTACATTTAAAAACCCACTTAAAATATTTAATAATTGAATGATTACAATCAAAATAATAATAATTACATTTAAAAACCAACTTAAAACATATAATAATTGAATGATTCCAATCAAAATAATAATAATTAAATGTTAACACTAGCGTAAAAAAACAATTAATAATTAAATAATATCAATCAAAATTATAATAATTAAATTAAAAACCCCTTTGGAACAATTTAATTATAAAATAATTTCAATCAAAATAATAATAATTAAGATTTAAGACACACTCAAAATAATAATAATTACATTTAAAAACCCACTTAAAATATTTAATAATTGAATGATTCCAATCAAAATAATAATAATTACATTTAAAAACCAACTTAAAACATATAATAATTGAATGATTCCAATCAAAATAATAATAATTAAATGTTAAGACTCACCTAAAAAAACAATTAATAATTAAATAATATCAATCAAAATAATAATGATTAAATTTAAAAACCCATTCGAACAATTTAATAATAAAATAATTTCAATCAAAATAATAATTATTTCAATTAATTTTCCACTCAAAACATTTAATAATCATAAATCAATTCCTAATAATAAAAAAATTAAAAATCTTAAAATTATACAATAGATGATCTAATAGAATCAATATAAATATCAAAAACAAAATTATTGAATCCTCCAAGCGTTTATTAATGGAATTACATATAAAAGTTTTTTCCTAAATTAAGATAATAATAATTAGATTAAAGCTGTATGCATGATAACAATAAAACAAAATATTATGTTCTTTCGGAAGAGAAATAGATCAAATATAAATAAATAGATAATAATTCTAAGTATTAAAATTTTTTTTGTTATATTATTGAATAAAAAACAAATTAAATGAATACAGAAGATTTTAATTAAAAATTTCCAGAGCTTTTTATAGAGATAATGAATGAAAATAATGGATGGAATGAATTATGTTCAAAGATATATAATATAGTCTAAGAAAAATTTGAAAAATAATAATCATTGGGAAGACCTTAATAAAATTGCTCAAATGTTTTTTAAATTATATAAAAAGATGAAGATATGACATAATACAATCAACAATTTATTTAACCAATATACAATAATGTTGAAAATTATTTAGAAACAATTAATAAGTAATTAGCCTTCTTTGGTGTTGAATTTAATCCATTGCTTATTCGCATGCTGAAATTTAATACATTTGTTATTATTTGGAGATTTATATGCTATGATAAATATAAAATGTATATTAAAGAGCAAGAAACTATATAAACAAAAAAGGGCATAATGGAAAAAAGATTTAATGAGGGAATATAATAAAATAAAATATAATAAATCAAAACATTAGCATAGGAATAAGCTGAATTGTTATAATAGAAAATTACATCATAATTTTACAATGAAAATAAAATAAGTGTAAAGAGTAGAATTAATGAACATTAAAAGACTTCATATTAGCTAATTAAATAATTAGATTAGTAATTACTGATTGGTAGTCAAAATAATTAACTTAATGGGGACGAAGGAATAAAAGAAATAACTATGTATCTTTCTGATTAAAAAAAATATATTGAAAAATATGTTGAAAAGTTTATTAATCAGCTTTAATAAAATATTGAAAAAGAATTTTTAGTTTAAAATTATGTGTAAAGCTGTTTGACATAAATTCAGTAAAATTGTTCCCTTTTACTAGAAAGTGTTGCATCAATATCTAGCAAGAAAGAGTTTAATAATTAAGATTATTTCTATGGTTATGATGATATGGATTAAAATAAAACAGAAACACTATCATTAGATACAATTTTATAATTTGTTTTAGGAAAAGATGTAGGGGAATTAGGATAATTTAAATATAATTGGATATTTCAAAACAATACAAAGACTTAATCAATTAATTTGGAAATCTCAAATAAGGAAAATATTTCAATCTATTTATTAGAATAATTTTTGATAGAATTCAGAAATTAAATATCAAGTTTCAATAAATAATGTCAAGAACTAAAAACTTCAATTGATCAGTTTTAATTAAAAGGACAATTCTTAGATTTATAAAATACTATGAATGGTTGTGATAAATCATGTCCAATGTGTAATAGAAAATGTGATTATGAACATTATCAAGAAAGGAATCATAAGCACAAATGCTCAAATGGTCATCAATTGAGAGGTATATAGTTTATTTAATCATAGGAATGAATGGAGTATTAATTCGATCATCTCCATCTCTTTATACTTGTGAGGAAATTCTTGATGAAACAGAAATTTAAATTTAAGAAACTAGTAAACTTAAAACTTGGAGAGAAATAAAATAAATTTATAAAGATTGGAGTTTTAAGGATATTTTATCATCAGAAAAGCTCTTAGAAAATAAATAAAAATTCATAGAAATTTGGAATGGAGGAATAGGTTAATTGATTTGTCTTAAATTATCAAAAGAGTTAAAAAAAGAAATCTTATTTTTAAAAAAACATGACCTTCCCATGCATTTGTAACATTGCTCAATCCACTACATATTCATCTTAGATTATAGTGGATCTATGATAAATAATTGGCATTTTGTAATTGAATGCGTTAAATCATAATTCTAATAAATAAGTTAAAAATAGAACGCTAGAGTAAGTGTGATACTATTTAACAGTGAGGCCAATATAGTTATCAATTGTTAAGAATTAAATATTGAAGAATAATTAAAATTACTTATTTACAAAGGAGGCTGTACTAATTTTGACCCAGCTCTGATTTCTGCATTAAAGTTAATAAAATCTAATTCAGAATTTACTTAGTAATAGAAATATTAAATATTATAGCTCAGTAATTCTCTTTTACACTGATGGATTAGCTGAATATCCTTAGAAAGCAATTGAATAGTTCAGCACACTTTCAAATAGAATTTTAGATACCATTTACTTTTTGGCTTGTTCTTAACCTGATAATTCTGTATCACTAGAAAAAATCATAAAATATTTTAAAAGCTACTGTGTATATGCTGAATGGAGGGAAAATATTCAGCCAGCTAACCTAAATAAAAATTGGACAGAAATGATTTCTGAAACCCATTTTTCAAAATATAAAGCATGAAAATTTTATTTAAAGAAAAATTTTCAAAATTTATTTTAGTTTATTTGTAATTTTTCTATTATTTTCATTCAATATATATTCCTTATTTGAATAAAAATATCATAGCTTTAATAATATTTTAAAGAGATATTTTTATTTCCAAGTAAAATTAAATTTAACTATTTTATATTTAAATATAATAATAATATGCAATTTTGTTTTATTTTTAAGTTTGCTTTGATCGCTTCAAAACAGATAGTCTTCATTAAATATAAGAGAAGATTAAAATTTTTTAAATTATACTTTAGATTATTTAACAAAATATATTAAATGCCTTGATATTTCTGAAATTTACATACTTTTCTAATAGAAGCTGAGTATTAAGAAAATAATTTATTTTATTAAAATAAATTATTTTCTTAATACTTATATCATAGATATAGATAGAGAGTATAAAAATTCCAAAATAATTTTCTTAATTCATTTTATGATACAAAAGTTTTTATTTTAAAATTTAAATGGTAACTAAACTTAAAGTTAACAAGTTGAAACTATAATTAATTATACTTATCAATATAAAATCTTATGTTGTTTTAATGATAAAATTCAAAATGATGGAATGAAATTGATATTACAATGATTTTGACGAAAAGAACCAATAAAATAGTTTTATCACTGCAAAGAATTTCAAAAATCTGTAAAACGAGCTTTTTCTGTCTGTATGTAGATAAAATGAAATTCATTATAACTGTCTTGAAATCTTTTTTTGAATATATTAACTTAATCCTTTGGTTACATCAAAATTTATAAAAGATTTATATGTAGTATTTTTTCTATACTATTTTAAGTTTGGATTCAAGAACAATTAGATTTGAAATTGTTTTGATATCATAAATTGAGCAAAATCTTACTCGTCATTTGGGATTCTACATTAGATTAAATATTTATTATCATCTGGAAATTAACCCATTGCAATATTAAATATTTTATGACACATTTTAAGCTCAATTTTCTTGCTAATCTAAAGCAAATTTAAAGATCATGTTAAAAAGTTTTAAAGATTCAAAAATCATAAATTTACAATTTGATTCTCCATTTACTATCTATTGTATCTATTGATATGAATTCCACAATATTTCTCTTCATGAGAAAATTAAATACAAATAAGTTAGTATGTCTATATTTAATAAAACTAATAAATTATTGAATAGTTATTAGTTAAATAATAATAGTTATTAGATAAAAAATTATTAAAATTATGAAAGTAATTGTTATATGTTTGTTAATAGAAATTGGTAAATAGATTAGGAAAAATGGAAATGAAAAACCTAAAAAAAGAATTCTTCAATTCTTCAAAAAAAATCAAATCAAATTATGAAATCAATTTAATCTAAAAAATGCTAGCAAATATAAATAAAATCTAAAAAAAGCTAAAAATTTGATAAATTTAATAAGTCTTTGAATTAATTAATTTAAAATATTTTTTTGGTTGTTTAAATTAATGGGAGTAAACTTTGAGTATTAAGATCTTTAAAGATTTGTAAGTTTGGAAATACAAAAAGTCAACAAATTTAATTGTATACACTGTTTCTATAAATATACATAATTATGTATATGAATGTTTTATATAAACTTTAATTATGAATACCAAACCTCATCAATTATTGGATCTTCTGTAATAATGGCTTCTCTAAATCTACTTTTTTTTTCTGCAACAATGGCATCAGCCTATTCTATTCTCCTGTGAGATTGTAATAATTTAATTTAAAATTAATCTAGGTTCTTTATAATTATTAATAAGCCTCCAAATATTTCAGAAGCTAAACCTTCTTAAAGCTTAAAATTATTAATAGTTTTTTCAAACTAAGAAAGATTTCAAATCTATATCTTTTTATTAAGCTTAACCTTGTTATTTGGCATATTCTAGGATATTATTTAAATAATGAGGCAGTATTTAATGTGGACATACTTGTAGCAATTTCAAAAGCTTTATTAATTTCTTTTTAATTTGTCATTTCTTTAATTGCATTTTATTTCTTCGAAATAGTTTTCATGTATTAAATCATCTGTGTTATTTAATGGTATTCCTAAATCTCATGCAATAACCTAAATTTATTTTCTAGATACTATGGTTAAGGACTCTAAAACCTTAATCTCAAGTTTTTATGTCTGTCGCAATAATTTAAACCTAAAAGCATTAAAATTGTGGAAATTCGTTATCTTCCTCGTTCGTTTTTGTGTAAACATCCAATACCATTATGATTATCAATTTAAGTTATACCCATAACTTCAAGGGGTCACTCAAAATACTACAACAAGTTATTCCGAATGGATTGGCTATAAAAGTATAAAAGTAATCTATTGTTGAAATTGTATAAACCCAGTTGTATTGTTTTATTCGATAAACTGAAAAATCTGACGTTTCTTTAATTATACCGATCTACTATTTAGCCAAAATATATTGCCTATTATTTTTAAGACACATTAAATCCATATCCTTCAAATTTTAGAAAGTTTATCCTTTTGAAAAACCAGGATTTTCAAGTTGCCTATTAAATAAAATAATCAGGGGAGAAATGAGATTGCTGAATAATTTTTTTATTAATTAATTAATTTATTGATAAATTGTTTATATAAAATATATTTAGATCCAAAAACATGTTATTAGAATTAAATGTATTAAATATTTTTAATACATTAATAAAGTTATTGGAAATACTTTTTAAATTAAATTATCAAACTTTATGGAATTAATTAGAGATTATTCTCTAAAATTATAATTTCTTCTCGTAAATACAAAATATTGAACTTCTACTAAAATATCAAGTTAGACTTATTTATTCTTCTTCTTATTTATTCACTTTAGTCATCTTAACATGAAATTTATAAATAATATGTATTAAATAAGTACATTCTAACCATTGGTAAATAAACTTCAATTATTTAAAAAGAGCAATACTTTGTTTATCATTTTAATGATAACTATTGTTAGACCTATTAGATTTACATATTTATATAATATAAAAATCACTTGAACTTTTGTCTAAATTCCTTATGTAAATTAGAGTTGCAAATATTATTTTTTACCAGCGCTCTAGTTACATATCAAGTGATAGATGAACTGGATTCTCGAAATAAAGGCACTATATACAATAATATATTCAAATATAGAAAATTAAATAAGAATTAGAATATCAGAATTGAGTAGAAAAATAGAATTTAAAAGTGGCTTTGTGCTTTTGCAAATTTATCAGTGAATGCTAGAGAATATTGGAGGAAGAGAAAGAAGCATTTTAATAAAATATTTGATTTGTGGAATTAAGTTGATATAAATGCAAATTCATGGAAAATTGTTATCAAATAAAAGTAATGATGCATTATGCATTATATAAAGGGGGAATAGATTGCTTCTAGGTTAAATATTAAAATAATGAATTATCTATTCTTATTGATTGGATGTTTGTGCTTGATAACACATTCAAAAGTGGAATCAGTCAAAGAGCTATTGGAATAAACTAAAGAGTAATATCATTTAGTAGAAGATATTAATGAACTTAGATCAATGTTTGAGACTGAATTAGGGATGAAGAAGGAGAAAGAGAATAATAAATAGGACGAACTCTAAAAGAAAGGTATTTTCTTTGAATATATAAAGATGATTCCATATTCTAGTCTATATAGTTGAATAAAGTAAACAAATCTGGATATAACATAAGTGATATGATTTCTCCCAATTCAACATACAACTAAACATAATAATAATACAAGACTAATAATCCTATATATAGTAATACATCAAATATATCAAATATAACAAATAATACAAATGGATCGTATCCTTATAATAATTCAACTTATAATTATACATACCCTTCTAGTCTTAATATTTCTAGTAATTCTTCGACCTATAACACAACCAATTAGACATCAAGTCTTAATTATACAAATGGCTCAATTTATACTAATAATACTAGAAATAATAGATTAAAGCAATCTAAACTTCAATTAAAATTTAGAAATAATCTTAATTTAGGTCAAGGATTGGTCAAAAATAACACTTAAAATGTTACCTTTTATAATACTTCAAGTGGAACCTATGAATATGTTGTTATTTATAATAACAGTGAAGTTTATTAGAATTAAACTGATTCTTACTATTTTTATTTTTAGAATAACACTTTGATTACATTAGAAAGGGAATATGATTCTTATGGTAATATTATTTACAGAAACTTCAACCTTACTCACTCTTTAATTGTAGCAGGAAATTCTTCAAACACAAATTTCAATAATTAATAATAAGCATTTGGAACACTTATTCTCACTAATCATACTTTTTAAGGATAGTACAATCAATAAGAGTAGAATAGTGGATATTTATATTAAAATGAAACTAATAATTATAATTCTTATAATTAAAACAATCAAAATAATGGATAAGCTCAATATTCAAATTAAACTGGAGGTTATTAATTAAGTTCATCAGGTAATGGTGGTACAAGTTCTTATTCATAAAATGGATCCTAATCCAATAGTGATTATTAGAACTATAATAATAATAGATATACTTATGGTTACATAGACACTAATTAAAGTACTTCTTCAAGATACTCAAATAATTATTCAGGCAACACAGATCAATTTTAATCTGTAAATTCTATTCAAGGTAATAATACATCTGTCTTCTAAAATCAAAATTTATATACCAATAACTAAGTATCATAAAGTACTTATGTAACAAGAGGAAATGGTACCACTTCAAATATGTAATCTATTTCTAATTCTTCAACTTAAGCAGAATCAAATAGCACCAATTTTAATCGTGAATCATATTCAGCAGGAACAACTAATTCTCATAATACCTACTTAGATACTACTTTTTCCAATTAATCTTCAAATAATTCAGACTATCTTTAAGTGAATTACAATTATAATGTTACAGATACAAATGCAAACTACATAAATAATTCCACTAATTATGCTGGAAATACAAATACAACTTCTCTAAATTTGTCAGGTAATCAGTAAGCAAATAATTATACCTATGATAATTCTACCTTTTCATACACTTATGGAAACAATCAAGCAACTCTAAATGATACTCTCTCAGAATTTACTAGTACACCTAATACAACAGTTACAACCATCAATTAATATATAACTACTGCTAATTCCAATAATTATATAACAGAAGATGAACCTGCTCTTATTAGTGGTTAGAATTAGACTTCACATACTTAATCAACAATTGAATAATAAACAACATAATTCAATTAATTAAGAGGATCAAAGAAGTAAACCTCAGGTTCATGGAAATAAATTCAAGTTGAAGAGCTATAATCATCTAATTCTATCATTTTAGATTAAGCCATTAATGAAATTAAAACTAAATTCAATCCTGAAGAATTTGGATATCATTTTGATTCAATCATAAGTGTTTAAGAATAAATTGTTTCAGGAATCAATTATAAAATTTACTTATCTTATTCTAATGCTGAATAAGAATAATAAGTATATGAAGTTATCATCTATTCAATGTAAATATTTTTATTGAATTTTTAGTCCCTGGTAAAATAAACCTAATCAAGTTTTTAAATCAATTAGATTTGATTAATTTGAGAATTGACATAATGATCATATAAATAAAATAACAAATAATTTAAAAATCTCATATATTGTTTTCTATAAAAGCTAACATTCAATATGAATTTTTGCAATTATTTACAAAAGGCTCTTTCTATATTTATCTTAAATTAAAAATCATTCTTCTTCTACCTGATAATTAGTTTTCAAAAGCAATAGTTTTATCTTAAAATTCATCTTTAAAATTTCCAACATTCTTCAGTCTGATTTGTAGTATATAACAATAGCTAAAAATCCAAGAGAGTCGCAAATAATGCTTCTTTCCATGTTAAAAAATTAATTATCTGTTAAACCAAAAAAGTTTTTATTCTCTTATTGTTATCCTAATACTTTTGAACTAAAATTAAAAGTTGAATCAGTGCTTTAAAATAAAAATTATTTTAGTAAATGATTATGATCCGAAATAATTCAAGATCATTGTTTCTTATAACTTAAATAGACTGCTTTCTTCCTTGATTTTTTTATGAAAGATTTCATAACTTGAGCTGCTCTAACTTCTTCTACTAATCTCTGAAATAATTCTTTAGTAATCAGAAATAAAACTTAACAACTATTTATAATACTTTTACTTTCATTTTTAAAAGACTCTCTTAATATATAAATTTAGTATAATTAATTCTATCTATTGCTAGCATTCAAAACTCTGATATCATTCAAAGAACTATAGAAAACACATCAGAATAATAATGAAAAAAGGCTAAATAATATTGACAAGAATTTCTGAATTTGAGTATCAATTTTTAATATCCAAAAAATATAAGTTGCATTGAATTTTTCCTGTGGAAAAGTCTAATCACGTGTAAATAAATTAGATATCTAATCTCTCATAATTATTTATTTGTAACTATTTACATTTTGCTTTTATGCTCTCTACACCAATAATAATAATATTTTTTTTTTTAAATCTCGAAAAGTTAAATCCTGAAAAAAACAGATAATTTAAAGGAGCTAATCTTTTTATGCAGCCATACCCAAATATATTAATCACCATTTTTTGTTACTTAATTAAAAATTTCATCATTTTTATCAATCATAACAAAATGAAAAGTTCTTTCGATATTTCCAAAATTAACATCTCTAAATTAAATTTTGTTTCATCAAACATCATACCTTTTTATTTTGTTTTTCTAAAGTTAAAATCTAAACTTTAGTAGTTAAAATATCAACTTACCACTTTTCATGTGATTAGTTGTAACACTAGATTTAATTAATTGAAAATATATTTGAAGTTCCATTAAAAGCCTTCTAAATATCCCAAATAATAATCCTTTTTATCATTAATCCCTCTTATTAACAACAAATATTATTCATTCTCTGAGAATACTTTGTGCAATTACCTAAATTATTATTATGTCTTGGTATTCCAGAAAAGTTTTAAGTTTGAGAAACTCTTATTATAGGGATTTAATGATCATGTTCCTCTAATAATATAAAGTTTCCATACCTTTAAAATGTTGATTATCTAGTAATTATATGTTTAATTACTATAGTAGAATCTAATAGATAAAGAATAGCTCTGACTTTTGTGTTATATCATACTTCGTTATCTAGATGTAATATTAAAACTTGAATAATTTTCTCTTTTATTATATAAATTTTATATTCCTGCAGTTGCCTAAATCTTAAGTTCTGATTAACTTATTTTATTTATTTTCAATTCTACTCAATTCAATTTTCTTATCTTTTTTAATAAACCATATAAAACTTTATGTTATATTACTTAGCATATTATTGTAAGCATGATAATTATAAATAAGCATAATACATTTTGATCTAGAACTTCAAAGGGGATTTATACATTAAAAGTGAGACCTGTAAAAAGAATTGAATAATTATTTATTATTCTCAAATCAAGTAATTAAGATGACTCAGCGCATACATTATATATTATAATTGGGATCATGACTGTAATTTTTAAAAAACAATATACTGATATATAATTTTTTCTGATGAAAAATAAATTTTAATTTTATTAATTAGTAAGAAGCTATTAATTTTTAAAATGAGTATGAAGGTTCTTCTCGTCTAAAGCGCTCATAAGTAATTTAGTAGGAATAAAAAGTTACTTGGAAAATATTAATAGTCTTACAACCAGTTTAGATAATACTACTCAAGAGATATTGAAGAGATATTGATTTCAAGTAATCAAATTTCACCTAATTTCAATTATAAGACAAATAATGTTTCAGGAGAAGATTAGAAATTTGTGGATAAATATTTATCATTTTATTTAAAATTGATCTATAAGATAAATCTGAATAAATAATAAAACTAAGTAAATTCTTGAGTAACAGTCTGCCAGGCATAATTTTAGAAAATTAAAGTATTTATAAACTAGATTATATTAATTATAATAAACAAGGAAATTGATATATTATAACATTAACTTCAAAATCGTTTATGGAATTATTATACTTAGCCAGGTATTTCTCAATGATAATGATAGGGATTAATCAGTTTTTAATTCCTTTATATAGTTGAATCAGATCATATCCATGATTTATTATAGAGAGGAATTAATATTGTAAGGTTATATGGAAAAGATAAAATTATTCCTATTTGGACTAATTTCATTTATGGCAAAATTTATTCTATAAAAAACAAAATTTATGAAATTAGTGAACTCTCATTATCTATTAGGTAAGAAAAAACAATAATTGAGCATTTTAGGTTTTACTCATTTGTCTTAATAAAAGAAATAATAATCTATTTCTATATTTTTTACAATTGCCTTTAGAATTATCTGCAGAAATAATTATCCAACATTGTAAAACAAATAGATTATTCTTTTAAGATATATATCATTTGGTAAAGTTATTGAAGTGGGAGAAATAGATTTTTTTGAAACAGAATCAACAATAAGACTATCAAATCAGATTATCAATTAAAAAGAAATTTTATTATAAGGAATTGCAATATCTATAAATTTATTTTATAAAAATGATATAACTTATTTTATATTAAATAGAATTATCTTTAAAATTTTAGAAAATTAAGAGAAATTCTTAGAAGTTATTGAGTGTTAGGATTTAGCTATTTTAATTAATCCTCAACATTATAGTACATATGTTTAAAAGGGTAATTAACTTTTAATTACTTTAGTGGTCATTATCCGTTCAGTTATCTTTTTTTAGAGTTGTAAACTAATAAAATAAATATAAAGTAACTATGAAGTGTAAGACAAAGTTATCATGTTAATAAAGATAAAAAATATATT
>CAJJDN010000033.1:575458-669061 GCA_905182985.1 Paramecium sonneborni | reverse complement strand
TAACAAAACCTTGGATTTGTATGTAAAAATGTATCAAAATTTGTGAAAAATGGCGTTTTTTGCAATTCAACTTTTTCGAACCTCTTGACCCAACCCCTACCGTACTTAGAATGACGATTCATTTGAAAAATACAACGTCATGTAGGCTTTACCCAACCCCCAACCCCAACCCCAAACCCAACCCCAACCCTTTCAAATATACAACCTTTTTTAACAATTTTAATTTTTAAATCCTAATGAAGTATCGTCCCTTACCATTATTCTGCTAAATAAGGTGGGATAGGAGATGTGTCAGGACCAAACCTTTATCACCATCCCCTGACAAGAGTTAGCGTTGGTGAACCAATTTTCTTTGCATTTTATATGAAGTCCAACCATAATACTACTGTTTGGTCATGTAGTAAAAACCAAACCAAAAAATATATTATTAATATCAGCTTTCTCACTTTTGAACATGAAAGTTATGTTCTTTTAAAAAGAAAGATGAATTTTTATGTATATATATGATTTTTGATTATTTTTATTTTTTCTTATTTCTTCTTATTAGTTTGAACACTTAACATTGCAATCACCCTAATACTAGTATTATGGTGTATCCAAACTATTGGGTAGACTAAAAAAAGGATAAAAACTAATGAGGTTTCTTACCCTTCTTAAATAAGTGATCAACACAACCCTTGTTTATACTTAATTAAATTAATAATGTTTAAACCAAAAAGGAAAGAAAATGAAGAGGATCTAATTTGTAACAAACACAAAAGGCCTTTGTTGATGATTCTGCAAGATTATAAATTAACATTAATTGAAAGACTCAAGTGTTAGAAATGTATTGAATTTTCTCAATATGATGGAAAGATGGAGGGGATTGAAAAAGTTAAACAGGACATTGAAAATCATTAAAAAAAATACTTAGAAGATATAGCAAATCACATTGAATAAAATATTTAGAAAATATTGAAATTTTAGGGCACAATCTATAATTTTAAAACTTCTATCATCTAATTATTAGATAAATTGATTTATAACTCAAATCAATGGGAGGAAAATTTAAAAACATTAGGTTTATAGTATGAAGTCTATAGTTTCTATGAAGAGTTAACTAAATAATCAACTTAGAATGATCTGGCTAATATATTAGATAAAATTAAAAGTACAAATGATAATTTGAGAAAAAAAGTTAATTCCACACTATAAATATTTTAATCTTTTAGTTTTTATCAAAATTGTAATGATATTTTGAACCGAATGGATTACTCCTATGACAATCAGAAAATATAACTTTAAGAACAATAAATATTTCCCTGTAAATTATAATTAATTGATGATTCTATTGAACAATCTGAAGAGTGTTAGGCAATTGTATTTGATCCTGCAGGAAGGCTTATGGTATCAACAAATGGAAAGAAAATAGAAATTTGGAATTTTAATAATGGAAAAATAGAAAAAACCCATTCAATTTTCGAACATACAAGTGCCGTGAGTTGTTTGGTATTTAGTCAGATTAATAATTATTTCATCTCAGGATCAATTGATAAGACAATTAGAATGTGGAAATAACAAAGTAATAGTCAATGGTAAAGTTCTAAACCAGGCAAAGAGCATAAAGGATTGATTACTTGTATAATCTTAACTTAAAAAGAAGATTAATTAATTTCAGGTAGTCAAGATAAATCAATAAAAATATGGAATGTAGATTTCAACAACAATGAATTAAAATTTCTATATTCATTAGAAAATCATACCGGTTGCGTTCATTCATTAAGCTTAAATCAATCAGATAAAGTATTGGTTTCAAGCGGACATGATTCAAAAATAAAAATTTGGATCAAGGAATCAAATGCATTATGGAAGTTTTAGTATGATGTTACTTAATTAGAAAAAGGAATTGGAATGCACGTCAAATTTCTTTAAGAAGACTTATTTATTTGGATACCATATAATAGAAACATTTTATGTGTATTTGAATTTCAAGATGGTAAATTTCAAGAAAATATAAAAAAGGAAGTTAAATTTGAAAAAGTTAATGGAACTTTTATTAATATAGCTCATTTCCCTATAATTTATAATGAAGAGAAAAAAATTATATGCCTACGACATGTGTGCCATATTATTATTCTTGAAGTAAAAAAAAATGGATTTTTATCTGTTGTTGAATAATTAGATTGTGAATTTTGGAATATAAATGGAACCGTTACAAACAATGGGCGATACTTATTATTTTGGGTTGGGGAAAAAAATAAATATAATTCATATGAAATAATTTATTTATGATATAAAATAACTTTTGTATAATATGGGGTTGTAATAATTTTATAATTCTTCTTTATTGATAATAATCAAAACCTACTTTTCACTGAATAATGGCCTTCTCAGAATTTTTATCAACATTAAAGTCGTTACGATAAATGGANTGAAGAGGATCTAATTTGTAACAAACACAAAAGGCCTTTGTTGATGATTCTGCAAGATTATAAATTAACATTAATTGAAAGACTCAAGTGTTAGAAATGTATTGAATTTTCTCAATATGATGGAAAGATGGAGGGGATTGAAAAAGTTAAACAGGACATTGAAAATCATTAAAAAAAATACTTAGAAGATATAGCAAATCACATTGAATAAAATATTTAGAAAATATTGAAATTTTAGGGCACAATCTATAATTTTAAAACTTCTATCATCTAATTATTAGATAAATTGATTTATAACTCAAATCAATGGGAGGAAAATTTAAAAACATTAGGTTTATAGTATGAAGTCTATAGTTTCTATGAAGAGTTAACTAAATAATCAACTTAGAATGATCTGGCTAATATATTAGATAAAATTAAAAGTACAAATGATAATTTGAGAAAAAAAGTTAATTCCACACTATAAATATTTTAATCTTTTAGTTTTTATCAAAATTGTAATGATATTTTGAACCGAATGGATTACTCCTATGACAATCAGAAAATATAACTTTAAGAACAATAAATATTTCCCTGTAAATTATAATTAATTGATGATTCTATTGAACAATCTGAAGAGTGTTAGGCAATTGTATTTGATCCTGCAGGAAGGCTTATGGTATCAACAAATGGAAAGAAAATAGAAATTTGGAATTTTAATAATGGAAAAATAGAAAAAACCCATTCAATTTTCGAACATACAAGTGCCGTGAGTTGTTTGGTATTTAGTCAGATTAATAATTATTTCATCTCAGGATCAATTGATAAGACAATTAGAATGTGGAAATAACAAAGTAATAGTCAATGGTAAAGTTCTAAACCAGGCAAAGAGCATAAAGGATTGATTACTTGTATAATCTTAACTTAAAAAGAAGATTAATTAATTTCAGGTAGTCAAGATAAATCAATAAAAATATGGAATGTAGATTTCAACAACAATGAATTAAAATTTCTATATTCATTAGAAAATCATACCGGTTGCGTTCATTCATTAAGCTTAAATCAATCAGATAAAGTATTGGTTTCAAGCGGACATGATTCAAAAATAAAAATTTGGATCAAGGAATCAAATGCATTATGGAAGTTTTAGTATGATGTTACTTAATTAGAAAAAGGAATTGGAATGCACGTCAAATTTCTTTAAGAAGACTTATTTATTTGGATACCATATAATAGAAACATTTTATGTGTATTTGAATTTCAAGATGGTAAATTTCAAGAAAATATAAAAAAGGAAGTTAAATTTGAAAAAGTTAATGGAACTTTTATTAATATAGCTCATTTCCCTATAATTTATAATGAAGAGAAAAAAATTATATGCCTACGACATGTGTGCCATATTATTATTCTTGAAGTAAAAAAAAATGGATTTTTATCTGTTGTTGAATAATTAGATTGTGAATTTTGGAATATAAATGGAACCGTTACAAACAATGGGCGATACTTATTATTTTGGGTTGGGGAAAAAAATAAATATAATTCATATGAAATAATTTATTTATGATATAAAATAACTTTTGTATAATATGGGGTTGTAATAATTTTATAATTCTTCTTTATTGATAATAATCAAAACCTACTTTTCACTGAATAATGGCCTTCTCAGAATTTTTATCAACATTAAAGTCGTTACGATAAATGGAAAAAAATACCTTTTTCAGATTAAAAATGCAGCTCATCAGGATTTCTATTTATGGCATACTCATAAGATTATATTGCTTCTTCATGTCGATTCATATTTAGAAGTAAATCACCTTAATTTACTAAAAAAAAATACCTTTTGCAGTATAAAAATGTGGAATATTGGGATTTCTATTAATGGCTATTTCATAATATTTTAAAGCTTCTTCATATTTCTTTAATTTTTGTAATAAATTTGCTAGAGATTCAAAATATTTTACCTTTATTGAAAAAAGTCATATAATCTTCAGGATTTTTTTGAATTGCAAAGTCATATTCTGTTAAAGCTTCTTCAAATCGATTTAAATCTTCTAAAGTAGATGCTTTATATTAGACATTTTAGTAATTTTACCTTTTTTATTGTAAAAGCAAGAATCTTCAGGGTTTATTTTAATTGCTTTATCAAAATATTCTAAAGCATCTTCAGATCTATTTAAATTTAATAATATCATTGCTTTATTTATTATTTTATCAATTTTACCTTTATTATAGTAAAAGTAAGGATTTTCAGGATTTATTTAAATAGCTTTATCGAAATATTGTAAAGCTTCTTCGAATCTATTTAAATTAAATAATATCTTTGCTTTGTTGATATATTTTATAAATTTTACCTTTATTGTTGTATAAGTAAGAATTTTCAGCTTTTGATTAAATAGAGTTATCAAAAATTTCTAAAGCTTTTTCAAATTTATTTAACTTGATTAATGTATGTACTAATTATTAAATTTTATTAATTTCTACCTTCATTATGAGAAACTTCAGGATTTTTTTAAATTGCAAAATCATATTATTTTGCTTCTTCAAATCTATTTAATTTATCTAATTTAATAGCTATATTTTACTATTTTATTTGTTTTTACCTTTTCCATAGTACAACAGTGAATCTTCAGAATTATTTTAATTTTCATAATCATAATATTTTAAAGCTTCTTCATTTTACTTTTGTAACATCATTGCTAAATTTTCATTAATTTGGATTACCTTTATTGTTCAAGCAAATGTTGTCAGGATTGTTTTAAATATCGTTATCAAATTATTATAAAGCCACTTCAAATCCAATTAAATTTTATAATATCATTGCTAAATATGTAACATTTTTTAATTAATTACCTTTATTTAAATATGCTTTATAATCTTCAGTATTTTTTTCAATCGAATAATCATTTTTTTTAAAAACTTTTAAATAATGATTAATGCTTTCCTATACTTTAGCTATTTTATATAAATCAAGTAATTTAACTTTTTTTAATATAATCTTAAGGATTTTTAGCATAATCATAATATTTTTAAGCTTCTTCAAATCTATTTAAACTTTGTAATAAATTAGCTATTTACCAAAACTATTTACCTTTATTCAAAAAAGCCTTATAATCTTTAGGATTTTTTTAAATTGAATAATCAAAATATTATAAAGCTTCTTCAAACCGATTTAAATTTTATAATGTTAGCGCTATCTTATAAGTAAAGTAATAACCTTTATTAAAAAATACATGATAATTTTCAGGATTTCTTTAAATTGCAAAGTCATATTCTGTCAAAGCTTCTTCAAATCTATTTAAATCTTCTAAAGTGCAAGCTGAATATTATAGACATTATTTTAAATTTACCTTTATTATTGTAAATTTAAGCATTTTTAGGATTTTTTTAAATTGCATAATCATAATATTATAATGCTTCTTCAAATCTGTTTAACTTTTATAATGCATCAGCTTGATTTTAATATAAATTCCAATTTACCTTTATTGTTAAATGCATTAAAATCTTCAGGATTTTTTTAAATTGCATAATCATAATATTATAATGCTTCTTCAAATCTGTTTAACTTTTATAATGCATCAGCTTGATTTTAATATAAATTCCAATTTACCTTTATTGTTAAATGCATTAAAATCTTCAGGATTTTTTTAAATTGCATAATCATAATATTATAATGCTTCTTCAAATCTGTTTAACTTTTATAATGCATCAGCTTGATTTTAATATAAATTCCAATTTACCTTTATTGTTAAATGCATTAAAATCTTCAGGATTTTTTTAAATTGCATAATCATAATATTATAATGCTTCTTCAAATCTGTTTAACTTTTATAATGCATCAGCTTGATTTTAATATAAATTCCAATTTACCTTTATTGTTAAATGCATTAAAATCTTCAGGATTTTTTTAAATTGCATAATCATAATATTATAATGCTTCTTCAAATCTGTTTAACTTTTATAATGCATCAGCTTGATTTTAATATAAATTCCAATTTACCTTTATTGTTAAATGCATTAAAATCTTCAGGATTTTTTTAAATTGCATAATCATAATATTATAATGCTTCTTCAAATCTGTTTAACTTTTATAATGCATCAGCTTGATTTTAATATAAATTCCAATTTACCTTTATTGTTAAATGCATTAAAATCTTCAGGATTTTTTTAAATTGCATAATCATAATATTATAATGCTTCTTCAAATCTGTTTAACTTTTATAATGCATCAGCTTGATTTTAATATAAATTCCAATTTACCTTTATTGTTAAATGCATTAAAATCTTCAGGATTTTTTTAAATTGCATAATCATAATATTATAATGCTTCTTCAAATCTGTTTAACTTTTATAATGCATCAGCTTGATTTTAATATAAATTCCAATTTACCTTTATTGTTATATGCATTAAAATCTTCAGGATTTTTTTAAATTGCGTAATCATAATATTATAATGCTTCTTCAAATCTGTTTAAGCTTTATAATACAAGAGCTTGATTTTAATATAAATTCCAATTAACCTATATTGTTATAATAATCATAATATTATAATGCTTCTTCCTATCTATTTAACTTTTTTGAAGCAATTTCTAGTTATTTTTAATATTAATTTAGATTTACTTTTCATAAACAAATGACTAAATTTCTCACCTTTATTTTTCTTCATTGATATTATATTCTATATAAGATTATTATTATACTATAATCTCCTTCTTTGAATATTTGATTACATTTTTTTATTTTAAAAGCGTTTAATACTCTTTATTTGCTTGTTGTATTTACATTAATGTTTTTATCATTACTTTAATTGAATATTATATTAAATTGTTCTACTTTTTAAATTTTGATTCACAACTCTCGTTTTTATTCATTATTTTTATATGTTATAAATAGTAATTATTAATCTTTTGTATATCTTATTAAAGTTATTTTTTAATCTTAATTAGAAATCATATTTCTGAAAAAAAGACTAACCATAATGGATTCAATGATTTTGACACAGAAAAATAGAAACTTGTATTATTTATTCAGCTAATAAAGCAGTTCATAAAAGAAAATTTATTGAGAAAGATATCAAACCTGAGAATTTCTTAGTCAGAAGTAATGGAAATCATCATACATTTATTTAATAGATTTTGGATTAGCAAAACTATATTTAGCTCTATAAGACAATTATAAAATTTAAGAATAAGAGTTATTATTTCTTAAGCATAAAATAAAGGAATGTCAGGAACTGCAAGGTATGTAGCCATAAATTAATATTTAGGTTCCAATATTAAAATAAATTTATGATTGCTCGAAAGGATTTGAACAATAATTTAATTATACAAAAATGAAAGAATTATGTAAAGAAGAACTCAATAAATCTAGTAATAAATAATTAAATTAGAACCTTATTGTTTTGATTTGTGTGCATAAAATTGTAAATTTAAACCATATGATGATATGAATGATGGATTTCGTGGTTAAAGTGAATTTTCTACTTTCAGAAAATAATAAGAGGTTAAACAATTAAATCAGTATATAGTATCATAAATAGACACATAGAGTTCCATTCTCAATTTTTATTTTAACTCTATTTTTAATCTAACTAATTCTCCTTGTTAATAAATCTATAACAAATATTTTTTCTTTTTGATATATTTGTCTCCTTCTCATTCAAATCCTTCTAATAATTATAAATCTTCTTTTTATAATTATTTATCAATTCCTTCAGTTATTAATTACAATTCTCCTATCATCCTTACTACTTCAGGTTATTGTTCCTAAAATGGCCAATTATATTGGATTCAAATTATTCTTAAATAAGAAATACAAAGATGAGCTGATCACGAAAACTATGAGTCCTTAGGCAATCTTTTATTCAAAGACAAACAAGATATTTTATAAAGTTTCTTTTTTATTTTTTTCAAAAATGACCTCGTGTTTTGAATCTTTAAAACTTCTCATGATCTATAATAAAAGAGAATTCTGGCTAATCTGAGTTAATAATCCCAATTTAAACTAGAAATAAATAAGAATATTATACTTTATTTTTCAAAAGATGAAAGACCAAAATGATAAGCATAGATAGATCCTGCAACAAAATGATTGACACATCAATAGTATATATATTGTTCTTCAATATCTTATATAAAAAGTAGAAGGCAATTTGATTTATTAAAATTCATAGTAACACTTTTTTAAACCTCAATTAATCCTGACATTTATGTTAATTAATAATTTAATATATTAATTTAGTAAAAAAACTTCATATTTATAAACGTATTAATTAAAATCTTCTTCTCTTAATCTTAGAGCTAATTGGATGCCTCTTTACATAATAGTTACTGCTCTTGCATAAATGACACCTTCAAATAGTCCTACTAAAAATTATTCAGCTGTTTCCTAAAGTGCCAAAATAACAAAACTCTAAAATCTAAGTTCTAGTGAGAAATCAAATCATGAGCTATATCTCTTACCAACTAATCTTTATAACTTTCTATTAATAATTCAGTAGACTTTTGATATTTTTTAATTTCTCTTAAAGCTACTGTTCCAAGTCTAAATTTATGTGGTTTTTCAATCCATTGTAGTACCATCAGCGGCTGAACCAGTTTTCTTGCTGCTTTGTGGCTAGATATTTTCTTGGTTTTTTTATTTCCAGTAGTACTTTTTCTTGCGTTTTATTTTAGTTCTTACCATTTTTTATTATTACTATTAATTATCTTTCTAATAATTGTCTCATTTATATAAAGAAGATTTAGTTTAGATTAGAAAGAATTAAATAGTATGTAAATTTTATTTATATTTTAAATTTCATGAATAAATAGAATTAATAATATTTAAATATTTATATAGCCAATTTATTATAATTGTATTAATATAATGAGCTTTATTTATAATCTAAAATGATATATAATAATTTTAATTTCAATAATGGTATTTCTATTTAAATAATCAATATTGGTTTTATCCAATTAAATAACTTGTTCTATTTCAATTTCATCACTTCATTCATATTAAAATGACCTACTAAGTTTATCAGAGATTAAATAAATCTTCTCTATTCAAAAGTATTCCTATTTCTGTTATAATTTATCATATATCATAAATTTGCATTAGATATTGATTATTAATTATAAATGATTAAAGTTTGTACTGAAAAATATTGAGATGTTCTACTCCTGCTTTAACTAAAGTTATAGTCAATCTAAGTTTTAAATCTTAATAACTAAAATATTTAAATAGTATGTAATATATTATTTAAATAAGAATAGAGTTAAAACTAAAATTCTTAATAGCTTAAAAATCAATACAAAACTAAAGAATCAATAATAGGAAACAGTAAAAAATAAATGAATAATTTGTATTAACAAATTATCAATTTTTTTCTCATTCTTATTACATATGAGCTTAATAATCTTTTTTTGTGGAATAGTAAGGTACTTTATCAGCCATATTCAATTATACTTTTTATTTCCTTAATAATAACTATAACTGCTTTTTTAGTTGATCAATTTCACATTAAATTCTCACCTATAATGAGCTTTCCTATCACTATTTGTATTTATTGTTTTATTCTCTTCCTAAAATTGTTTGATAGAATCTATTACACCTGTATTTTCAGCTAAATCTGTTACTTCTATTACTTCATTTTCTATTTTATTCTAAGACTCAAATTCTTCTCACTAAAATCTTTTAAATATCTTTATTGCTTAATAAGAAATACTTACTATATTTTCTATTCCCAGTAATTTATTATTTGCCTTATAATCTTGGTTTTTTTTTCCTATAATTGGAGCACAATTACTTTTTATGTTTCATTTGCTCTATTATGTATTATTTCCATTTGGTGTAAACGATAGCATAGTTGATGAAGGTGGGATATTTTAATTAAATTTTATTTTTCTTTATTCATCTACAAATAATTCAAAATTACATTTTTCAATATATGATTAATAAATAAATAATGAATAACAACTAGATAATTATTCTTAGACATAAAGCTTACACAACATTTAATAAATATTTATTGTTTTTGGAACAATTTGAATTTCATCAAATTTTAAAGTTCTCATCTAAATCATATTTACAATTAAAAAGTCTTAAAAAATATGTGTGAAATAATTTAATTTTGTTTTACAGTTTTTGCTAAAAATAATATTTTTAATGAATCATAAAATTCTTTGAAAAACCTTACAATTTAACTTTTAAATTGTAAAAGCAGAATTTAGTAATTAAATGAATAATTTGAATAGAAGAAATATTTATTTCCAAGATTTAATTTTGTTCCTAATCCATAATTTAATAAGGTTGTTTCTGAAGTTAAACACCCAGCTGCTATATAACAATATTTAGGTTTTTTTTTTAAAATATTCATTAATTTGATTATAATAAAGCAGTTGCATCTTTATATTCAAAAGAAAATGATTAAATTGCCGTAAAATATTGTTCAAAGAAAGGAGAGATAGATGATTGGTTAGAACTGTTGAAAAGGGGAGGAAATAAATTGTAAAAAATGCTATTAGCATATATTATAATACCCAATCTAAATAATTTATATCAGTATGACAATCACATATACTTTGATGTAGATGATATTCTTTAAAATGCTAATAAATTAATATTTTCTAAAAAATAATCAATTAAATACTAATTAAGATAAATTGCTATCATTATGAGTTTGAATAATCAAAAACATTCAATATAACAAATTAACTTATTTTAAATGAATAGCGAAAAAGATTATTTCTATATTAAATAATTGAAATATATTTATGATGATGAAAATAATATAGTTAACTTTATAAATAATAAAATTCAATATTAATTTGAGTTTTTGGTGAATAATTTCATTAGTGATTTAAATGTCTAAATTCTCTCTATATCTTTCTAAATCAAGCTTTTGAAATTAATAGATTGCGACATTTTATTGATTCTAGTAAGTATTATATTATTACTCAATATTCATAAATATTAGGACGTTATTATAAATAGATTAAATTATCAGTGATGAATATAATTTCTTATTGTAATGCATTTATGGATACATTCAATCAAATTAATTAGTCATACTCTCATAATTCTAATTAATATAATATTTAATTATATATGTACAGCTTAATGATACCAATTGCAAATTTAAGATTTAGAAGGAAGATAATTGAAATTATAAAATAAAATTTTCTAAATTTAATATCAGAAGTTCATTCCGATCTTAATGATATCTTAAATAAGATATATTTAAAATATTAATAAATTTGATAAGTTTTAATTAGTGTATTTTGTAATGAATTGTTTAATTTTGTTAAATTTAATTCATTCAATAAAATGACCAAAACTTTGAAAACAATAAAATTGAATTGGTAATGAATATTTTCCAAAAAGAGAAGAAAATAGATATGAAATGAAATAAATGAATAATCTGTTGAATGAAAGCAATTTAATATTAGTTTATAGTACACCAAATAAAGGAAAGAGTAAATTAATTTAAGAGTTATTTCAACTTAAAATTGAATAAGATTACACAAATTAAAATGATAAAACACTATTATAATCAACGAAATAAAATAATATTCTATATATCGAAATAGACGCTTATGATGATGAAGATTTTCAATAATTTAGTATATCATAATAGAAATACAATTTTTAAAAGTAATGATATAACATAAGAGCATGACTTCATTAATTAATTTTACACTATTTGATTCTAATAAAAATATTTCAAATCATCAAATTTTATTATTAGAATTTCAATGCATAAATAATTTAGAGTTATAAACTTTATTAGCTCGCACTTTAATGAATTAAATTAATAATATTATTAAATGTTTTAGAGTTATCCATATTCATTATGATATGTATTATAATGTTCTGCTCGGATATTAAGTGTTTGCTATAATGAATAATAATACTATATATATTTTGTTTTGTTTGATATTAGATAGTGAAAATAAATATAGGAAGGAAAGTTAGATTAATTATTTAATTAGAAATCACCATATAATAATACAATTTTACAATATTATTTTAATTAGTAAGAATTACTTGCTATCTAAAAGTTACAGAGTCTTATTCTATTTATAGGAATATATCTTGTAATAAGAGTATTTTAGCATAATTAAAGTCATCAAATGGATTATATTTAGTAGTTAAACTAAACCAATAGAATTGTAAGAATTCATAGATAAGTAATTAATGACTTATAGAAAAGATAAGTAACTTTGATTATCTTCTCAATTTGATTAAATAAATCAATCTATCAAATGTCGTATATTTATAATTTAAATAAATGAATGCAATTCAAACATTTTGTATTTATAAATACTAATAGAACTCCTTTAATAGATAATGTCTATACTTCATAATTAATTAGACTAAAGAAAAAGTTAAATAATATATTGAGTTGGGTTATATAAATGATGCAATTTTAAAATTACAAATAAAATTTAAATAACAATGGAATAAATAATAGTGTTTTCTTTATTGATATGATAATAATGCTATTTGGTATGGAATCTTCAATAATCTAATTTCTATAAATGAACCTCAATAATTTATTAATCAATTCTATTGGAATATAATGAGAATTATTGGTGGTATGATGGATATAGTCAATTTGGATAAGTTTGTAAAGGAATTAAATTTTGGTGCTCATTATTATAGAATTTTCTTTCTTGTAATCTTTATAAATGGAGGTAGTTCATTTGGTTGATTGCCATAATTGGAATAATATCAACATGATTAAATTAATCTTTAATATCCAAAAGCTTAAACTATCTATTAAATTGCCATCAATATTTATAATTATTATTAAACCTTGATTTAACTCTAAAATAATATTCAGAATGATAAAGTAACGGTTGATGAGATGAAAAATAAATAAGAATTGCGTCCTGTTATTACCACTATATAATAATTTAAATAGTAAATTAATATTTTGCAATCTAAATAAAGAATTTTATAAATAAGATAACTAAGATAATAAATATTAAGTTTAATGGTAATAAAATATTTTTAATTTATAATAATAGTAAATTCAATTAATCAATATTAATATAGTATAAAGTATTTCTTAAAGTTACAATTAATAGTTAAGGTAGAAATAAATAGATAGTTTAAACTTATAATATAAATTGGATTATGAGAATATGTAATTGCTTCTGAATTAAAAATTTTAAAATCAAAGAAATAATATATTGGTGATTGATCCTGAAAATTTATCGCAAGAATATATTTATATTTCTCATTGCATCCGTCAGTACATTTAATCTATAAAATATATCTCATATTAAGGCTAATTGTAAAACTTAATAATGTTTTATAATAAAGGATGTGATTAGAGAAGAATTATTAAAATCATAGCAATGGAGAACATTTATTTTATAATTTCAATAATAATAAGAATCTAAAATATATCTGATTTCTTATTAAATAAAACATGAAAATCTAACTTAATCATTATTAAGAACAATTTATTTCAAAAAATAAGATTAAGAAATAGAATCACATGTATTGCATATTCTTTAAAAAGAGAACCCAAAAGTATTTGATAAATTAGTAAAGTGAATTGGTTATATCAAATTTTATATTTTTAAAATATACTGTATAATAGTATGCTGAAGAGAATCTATCTTTGAAAAATTTTGACTTCCTCTGATCTTCCAATAATGGGTTGTAGTTATGTATAATAATTGAGTCTATTGATCTCCTCATGGCTTAATAGTAAATATATCATAGTTGCTGAAATAATCAAATATGAGTGTCTAAAAGTTTTCATCTATTATTATCTTAAATATCAATGAGATAAAATGCAATAAATACCATTAAAAATAGTTTTTAATATCTATGATATAGGTAATACTGGACATTATATATACTCTTTTGTAAAAATGTTGGTTTTTCTAAATATAAAATAAAGGTTATGGATATGATACCTCGCTGACAACTTATTAAGTAACTGCTCACAATTGAATGAGAGAAAGGTTTCAGTATTTTGTTAAGTTATGTAGTATAAGATCAAGGAAAGAACTATTACAAATTATTTATTCTATCATATCCCTAAATTGAAAATCATTAAGATTTTACTAATGAAGTATTTAAGAGCTCGTATAGTTCTATTTTTATAGCTTCATCTAAATCTTAGATCATCATTTTTCATTGCATAATCTTCCTTAAATTTCTTTTCATTAGCTGGAATATTTCTCTAGAAATTATGCCACCTACAATCTCTTCTGAAAAATCATGAAATACTGCAATCTTTATGAATTTATCTTTATTTAATTCATTTGCGGGCAAAAATAAAAATAAAGCAATCATTTAAATCAACCAACTATGATAGGCAAAAGATTCCAATTCTTAAATTAGAGAAAATCTTGTCCATTCTTTTCTCTACACAAACTTTAATTATTAAGCAACATTAAAGAATTTCACATATTTTTATATGTTTTCTTAAATCGTTTAAAAAACACACACTAATGATAATTACTATTTAAATTAATGAATTAACACTTAGATACTATTAAAAGTTTATCATAATGAAAAGTTTAAGAAATATGACTATCCAAGTTACAAAGGTGCTGAATATTCTAAATAATGATCATTTATATAATATAAACGACCTAATTTGACATAAACTTAAAAATTAGGTTAATAAAACAATTTTTCCTTATCCGAACCAAATAATTTAGTGTCTGTTGGTTTATAAGGTAGTTTTCCCTATTGGCGCTGAAGATCCAAAATATATTATACGTCCACTTCTAGGTTACATTAATTAAATTGCATTTGCTAATCGAAACTTATTAATTTGTGTATTGATTTATAGTTTCTCCAAACTTACCAAGTTTTTCTAACATATAAACAATTTTATCTCTGCCGTTTTCTATGTTTAAAAATAGCTTCTCAGGTGGAAGTGGTACATTTGCTTCATCTAACTCACTAGCAACTATTATTTAAGGTTCTCCTGTTACATTTTTAGGAATGTGAAAAAACTAAATTGTTGAATCAAATTTTATGAATGCAATATCTGGTTTATTAGGATATGGAATTATATCCAATATTGATTAAAACGAAGAAATAATTTTAGAGTATAAACCTTTAGCAACTCATATTTATGTCAACTCTATACAACACAATATTAAATGTATTTTAAATTTCATTTTTATATAACTAGTAGGAGCATTATTTCATAACATTCTTTATTTATATTATCTCTTGAAAATTTATTACTTCTTTAATTTCCTTAACCTAAATCGCACAAATAATCTGGTGTCACTTATTTCTTCATTTTACAAAAATTACACACATAAATATTACCTCCTTAACCAAATTAAAAATAAGGGCTAAAATAGGCTTTGTATCTCTAACAACACAACGGTTCATTTGATTTGTAAATTCAACTTATGGTAAATCTGATTCAAAAATAGATGGTTCGATTAATGGTTATAAATCTATCCAAATGGAATCTCTGTTTATTATAGAATAGATGGTTCATTCCCTATTGCAGAGACTGAACTTCTCATATATCTAGGTCTTCAATTCCCTTCATCAATTATCTTATAAAATTAATGCACAAATGGAGGATGTAATAAAGGTGCAGGAACTGTGGAGAACCTCTTATAATTATTAATCATTACTATTAGTACAAAATAGATTCTTCAGACTTTATGTATTATCGAGAGATTTGATCAAAATCAATTTTTATGGTTTTTGCTGCTACTCTACTTATTATGATGAAAGTTTGTTATTATTGATAGACTGGTTATTATGGATATTATTATTGGCCTACTTATTACAGCCATCTCATAGATTATTTTATATATTTTTACCCTAAATTTTCGGTTAAACATAAATTATTGTATTTTTCCATCACAAATATTTGTAATTCCAATCTCAAAATTTACTCTATTATTAGGAATTCTATTATTATTAATGATTTTCATGTTATGCTTATTAGTATCCATTTGCTTATTTTTGTTTCACAGAAGGTTATTACACAGGCTTTTTAGGTTCTGGATTGATTGGCTATTATTATTGAGTACTTCTTAAAAAAGGCGGCAATAAATGTTCTTCCATTATTGAAAAAGTAAAATTATTAATTTAATTTCATTATTTTATAAGTTATTTATAACCTCATTCTTTGAATTTTTCTAAATTGAAGCTTTAGCAGAATAATAGTTCAAGATCTACTAAATTTGCATGGCATGCTATAATACTTAAAATAATAGCAATATATTTTATTCCATTTATCCTTATTTATCAAATCTCTATATTATTTTGGATTCTAGAGCCTAGTTCTAATTGATTTTCTTTATAACTTACATCTACAAAATCTCCTTTCAATCTATAGATTTTACCCTAAAATGATAGATCATCATAATGCCAAAGATGTAGGATATCCAAATCTTATTTCTGATAGAATTGATATGGCATAAAATTTTTGGAAATAAAAATAGGCTTGAATAACCTTTTTTATATCCAAAAGAAACAAATATCCATTATTTTTTTTAATTAAAGTAAATGGGAAACTGGTTCATATGAAGTATCTTCAATTGTATGCATCGACTAATAATTAATAGGCCCTGTAAAAACAGCATCCGCACAACCATCTATGAATTTATCATCACATATAAATGGACTATTAGCAATTAATCTTACTAACCATCTAACGTTCTTTCATTTTCAACCTTAAAAACAGCATTTTGATATCAAAATCCAAAGCTATTAGATTAAATTCATAATTAATATATACAAAATAAAATTTAATGCAGTTGAACTAAATTATGAGTAAAGAGGCTGTGGCTAAAATATCCAACAGCCAATTAATACCCATAGTTAAAGCTATAGCGATGATGTTATAAAATTTTAATTTGATGGAGTAAATAATCTAAATTCTATTGCTTATTTATAACAAAAAAGATTTTTGATTAATTAAAATATTTTTAATATAGAATATATTTCTAATATGGATTCTTTATTTATTTTAATATAGTATGATGCAAATTTTATAATAATATTCTAAATTACTTTATTTCTATAAATCCTTTATTAAAACTGTAGGCTAATTTGTTATAAGTATTTAATGTATATCTTATACAATATAGTATAAATAGTATGAGACTTATTAGAATACTTGAGAAATAGTAATTTGTGTTTATAACTAATTACAATAAATAACTATCATTCCTGTTAAACGTTGGATAATAACATTAAAGATATCAAATTAAATTCAATTTATTTAATTCATGAAGTGAGAAAAAAGATTTCTTTATCAATAGAATTAAGTTTTCTGATGTTAGAATTATAAAAAATATCAATGCAAATTATTATTATTATTATATTAGTTGGGAATATTTATAATAAATTGACAATTTAATGTTGAATAAATTTTGATCATAAACTTTTATAATATACCCATAGATTACATTGAAATAACAGGAAAAAAAATTATTAATGATGAAATTTAATTTAATAGTTATTAATAATATAAACTCTTAAATAATTAGGAGTTAATTAGTAAGAAAAATAGAGATAATTTAAAAAAGTAATTAATTCTATGTCTAATTTTATTTAAACATTTGATAGCCACTGTTCTGATATTTTCAGAATTGATGATATTTATATTGTTGAAGAAATATGTTATCCTAAATTGAGTTATAACCATTTTGGCTTAATTTGGTTAACTAATACAGCACAAATTTCTGCTTAAACATATTGTTTTTTATTAGTATTTTAACTTTGATTAATGAATAGTATTATTTCTCTTTAGTGTCTTTTCAGAAATTAGTTTTTGGTAGTAATCAGGGGATTCGCTAAATGAGGAGAATTAAAAAAAAAAGTTTATTCATAAAACACCCATTAACATCGATTAAATAATAGTGAAGATCAAGTACTAAATATTTGTATAATATATATTATTAATATTCTAATCCTTTAAATTAGGAAAACAATTAGTTAGTTTTATTTATTATTTAGAAATCTAGTGCGCAAAATTATTGTATTTAATTATGTGCTGTTAAATGTTCTCAATAAATTTTAATTAATTAAATCGAAAGACTTTCAATATGAACTTTTTCTCTCAATATTTAAACAAAAAAAATAATTTATTTATTGTAATTAATTTGTTCAAATATGAACAAATAACCATGGTTAATTTTCTTAAACCCATTGGTTCAGCACAATTATAATTCATAAAACAATGCTCTATTATCCATATTTTTCATTAAATCTCAAAATACAGTTCTGCCATATATTTATTCAATTATTATAATGAGGATAATTAAATTTTTTTTTTAAATGTTATTTAATTATTATACTAAACTTAAGTAATGTAATTATTATCATAACATAATCATGATTTGGGTAGAAATAAATGATTAATTTATAAAAATAATGTCTTCAGAAAAGAAATAAAATGATAATGAAAGAAGTTTGTAGAAAATAGTGAATTTTGGTACCTAGATAAAAATCAAGTTTTATAATAAATAAGAATGAAGAGAGATCGTTTATTCATGAATTTAAAAAAGAGGCTAGAACTTCTATTTATTATCTATGAGATCCAATTTATTTGATAATTAGGTATCTCAAATAAAAGTTAAAGATACTATTATATAGAAAAGAAGAAAAAAAAACGTGATAAAAATCTCTAATATTCACATATAGTTTTAGTAATAAATATAACCAAATAACTATGGAGGATTTTAAAGTTAGAAAAATATATTTTCTTTACTTCTTTACTTCTTTACTTCTTTATTAATCTGTATTTTTAGATGCTGACTTATTATCATTATAAGAATCTATTTTTATATATTATCAAATTAGAGTGTAATTCTATAATTTGAGAATTTAAAATCATTTTTATATGGCATATATATAATATTGTTTAGATAGATTGGATATTACTAATTCTAGAAATTAAAGTTCTGATTTTTTTAGATTTTAATTTTTATAATATCAGTACTATAGTTACATCCTTTTTTCAGTTAATTTAAATACTAGATTGAATTTAGATTATTATTTACTTTCTATTATTACATCCAGATTAATATTTAACAGTAGTTTTATTTTTTTTAATATTATATGGTTGTGTTGCTTTAATTTCTTCAAAAATTTCAGTTAAAAATCAAATAGAACTTATTTAGACATAGAGGTTGCATTTTATTCCCATTTTTTTACTAAGATCTTTCATTTATATACAATTTTCCTTCTAAATCTTTAAGATCGTATTTTTTTTGGTTTAGTAGTCTTAATTTTGTTAATAAGGTTTTGGTTATTGAATAAATATAGATTTTAATATCGCATTATCTGTGAAATGCTCTGAAATATTTTGAAAATCTAAAAACGTTTCTTCACAATGCATTTGAGGAAATGCATATACTTATTTTGATTGTCTAAATTTTAATTCAATCTATTCTCTATATTAACATTGGTTGAATAAATGGTTAACAAACTTGCATAAATTTATTTTATATTATATTAAAAAAATTCAGTATTATATTTCTTATTCCATTTTTTAAAATGATAATATGAATACAATAAAAGTTTTAATATTTACAATATAGTTAAAATTTCTATTTGCTTGCTTAATTTAAAGATATAATACTTTTACTCCTACATTCATATTTGTTTATTTTATCAGTCATCTCTCAATACTTTTCTAATTCTTTCCCAATTTGTAATTCAGCTTCATTAAAACATACACCTATTATTATAGTGAAATTAGAATCATCCAATTAGATTGTTAGCTAAGTTTAAATCACCATAAAATATTCTAGCTCTTAAAATACCATCTGCCCAAGATCAAGTCGAGATTCAAAGTTCTTTCTATACTTAAATCATCATAGCTAAAATGTTAATCAAAAACAAATGATTTTAATATTTTCTTATTAAAGAATGTTAAATCTGCTTTTATATCAAATTCTTTAGATAATTTTTGATTTAAATCCTTAATTATTTGTAATATCTAATTATTTAAAAAACAATTACTCAGTAAATTGTTAACAGATACCCATCTTCTCCATATAAAAGTTTTGGTTCAACTTTTTGTTGAAATGATAATGATATTTTATGTGTGTGTTTAGATTCAAAATAATATCAAATGAAAACGAAGGAATTTCTTTGAATATTATTCAAATTTAATTATATAGTATTATTGAAAAGAAAATTACAACATATTCAACATTAACAATATGTTAAAAATTGAATATTGATTAATATTATTTATTGCTTTAGCAGAAAATTACAAAACGAAAGAAACTAAAAAAGTGAAATATGGAAAAAATGGAATTTCTATGAGCAAATTTTAATTGAATGAAATATAAAAAAAAGATCTGAGAAAAATATAAAAATAAAATTTGATATATCCTAACGATTATCCTTTAGTGACCTATATAGAGAATAGAAATCAATTGAACTTATATTACCATAATAATTAACAAAATATGCAATTATTCTATGGCATTGATGATTTGTGTATAAGCATCTCAAGCTTCACTGTCATTGATTGAATTTATTAAAAAGATTTATATCTCTTCAAAAATATAATAAAAAATATTACAATCGGAAACTTAATCAATTATTTAATATATAATTTGTTTATCTTCTAAAATCTATAATTTATCTATTACTACTGTCTTGTTTAGTAATTCCATATCTAAATTGATCCTAAACTCATCTCGATTAGTATATGTACGGCTTAAGTAATTTTCTAATCAAATTAATATTTTAGCATGCCATAGATAAAAAAATTGAATTTAAATTTAAATCTCTAATTTTGGAAGAATATTGATTTATAGAGAGATGAAAAGTTGATTGAATGTTTTTCAAAATTAAGTTGAATTTAGAATTAATAGTTTTTAAAACAAGATCATATAAATATGATTTAAAATAATATTGAAATAAGTCTTATGGTATTAGTACTCTTTATTGACAATTGATAGAAATTTCGAAAAAAGAGTAACAACTTAGTTCTATTCCTATTATATCTCTTACTATTAAGCTTAACTATAAAATTTATAAATTACACTAAATTTTCATTGAGCTGAATTAATTGTTGTGATTTAGATTTTTTAAACAAAATTATATTTCATGCCTTGAAGTCTCGTTAGTAATGAGTATATTGCATAAAATTAATCTCTTATTAATAGAAAAATTAAGTTAGCCTAGATTTATGTAGTTTATTAGGGGATATGTTAAAAAAACGGAGTTTAATAACAGAATATTCCAGAAATACCTTTAAGTGTAGCTTTTATTTTATATGTGCTTTTTTTGCTGAAAGAATTTATTATAGTGATTCATATGTATTTCTTTGTTTAAATGAAATTAGATTAATTTAAATTGAATGTACATTATATAGGATTTATTTATTTTATTTTTTTTAAATATAGTGATATTTGGAAAGGTGAGTTAAAGAGTAAAATAAATTTGCTGCTACCATAAATTATTTAAAGCAATTGATGATGATGTATAAATCAAGATAAATAATTATCCTATTTAGGGACTTTGTTTAAGTAGTATTTATTTAATTATATTTATTTATTCCATCAAAAGCCATAGACATAATGTTTTTTAAATGATTGTAATGATGAACAGGAAATAAATTATAAAAACATATTCATAATTAATTAATTAAAATAGAGATCAATAAAGATACAAAAATCTAAGTAAGTCATAGAGTTTTAAAAGAAGACGCAATAAAGAAGCATATTGAAAAGCAATATTTTAATTATTTTATAGACTTCAATCAAAAAAGGATGTAATTTAAGTACTGAGAATAGATGCTATATGATCAAAATATTCGTTATTATAATATGATGTCTTTGTATAACAATCCTANTGTACGGCTTAAGTAATTTTCTAATCAAATTAATATTTTAGCATGCCATAGATAAAAAAATTGAATTTAAATTTAAATCTCTAATTTTGGAAGAATATTGATTTATAGAGAGATGAAAAGTTGATTGAATGTTTTTCAAAATTAAGTTGAATTTAGAATTAATAGTTTTTAAAACAAGATCATATAAATATGATTTAAAATAATATTGAAATAAGTCTTATGGTATTAGTACTCTTTATTGACAATTGATAGAAATTTCGAAAAAAGAGTAACAACTTAGTTCTATTCCTATTATATCTCTTACTATTAAGCTTAACTATAAAATTTATAAATTACACTAAATTTTCATTGAGCTGAATTAATTGTTGTGATTTAGATTTTTTAAACAAAATTATATTTCATGCCTTGAAGTCTCGTTAGTAATGAGTATATTGCATAAAATTAATCTCTTATTAATAGAAAAATTAAGTTAGCCTAGATTTATGTAGTTTATTAGGGGATATGTTAAAAAAACGGAGTTTAATAACAGAATATTCCAGAAATACCTTTAAGTGTAGCTTTTATTTTATATGTGCTTTTTTTGCTGAAAGAATTTATTATAGTGATTCATATGTATTTCTTTGTTTAAATGAAATTAGATTAATTTAAATTGAATGTACATTATATAGGATTTATTTATTTTATTTTTTTTAAATATAGTGATATTTGGAAAGGTGAGTTAAAGAGTAAAATAAATTTGCTGCTACCATAAATTATTTAAAGCAATTGATGATGATGTATAAATCAAGATAAATAATTATCCTATTTAGGGACTTTGTTTAAGTAGTATTTATTTAATTATATTTATTTATTCCATCAAAAGCCATAGACATAATGTTTTTTAAATGATTGTAATGATGAACAGGAAATAAATTATAAAAACATATTCATAATTAATTAATTAAAATAGAGATCAATAAAGATACAAAAATCTAAGTAAGTCATAGAGTTTTAAAAGAAGACGCAATAAAGAAGCATATTGAAAAGCAATATTTTAATTATTTTATAGACTTCAATCAAAAAAGGATGTAATTTAAGTACTGAGAATAGATGCTATATGATCAAAATATTCGTTATTATAATATGATGTCTTTGTATAACAATCCTATACTTAAGTCAACAATTAAAGATGATTTAGAAGGGTAAGATGATAGAAGATACATGCATAATTTATTTTTAAATTGAATTCAGTAACATAAATTCTGGAAGATGTATAAAGGAAGAATTTTGGTAAATAATGAATTAGATAAACAAATTGAGAATTATATTAATTTTTTGACTTTTAATACAAATAAAAATGATGAAATCAAAAAAAGTATTCTATCTGCACTGCTATAACATAGATTCAAAAGAATTTGATAAGGTGTCTAGAACAAGTAACAACAGAATTTGATTTGGAATTTGAAAGGATAGAAGGCAGTTATATTTTAAAAAAATGGAAGGCAATATACAAACACTAAATTGGAAATTATGGATTAGAGACATTCAATGATGATGATGTAACTGGATAATAATATAGTAAGACTAAAATATAATATTTGTAATTGATTTAAGTCATGGCAAAAGCATAGGTTTGAATAACTTAAAAAATTTAACTTTCATAGTAAGTAGTGCTGGTTGTACAATAAATAATAAGAGGCTACAGCAGTGGACTAGTAGATGTACTTAAATCTCCTGTTATAAATTACAAAAAAGGACTTATTGTGGTTTAAAGTAAAATCACTTAAACAAATAAAAATACTCTGTTCATCAACCAGAAAACAGTTTTTAAAATAAATTTTATATCAAACTTTCTAATATATTTAATTTAATGCTTACTGAGATGATTCAGGATCCTTTGTGTGCTTTCATCAATTCAATACAGCAGATAATAAAAGAAGAAGAAAAATTGTATTTTACAAATATTTCACTCTGATGTAGATGTTAAAACTTGGGGTAGGAGAATAAAAATTTTATAGTTATTAAAAAAAGTAGATTTAAAATCGATCTAAAATATTTAATTCCAATAAATAACCGCCTCTTAATCTTCTTGAAGTTGTTTGAAATCTTATGCTTCACTTACACTTTAAGGATCATTTATGTTTAAAATACGAAACACAATTAGATAAAATGCAGATTAACTAAATCTGCATTAATATAAAGGAAACTCTGAGGAAAAGCCTCAAAAGTAAAGAACAATGAAACTAAATTGGAATTGAATTATATCATTATAATTTAATTTAAAATTTAAATAATTTTTCTATCTATTTATTTTGCAAAAGTATGAAAAGGAAGATTATTGCTTTTGATAAGAAAAAAATAATAATATGGATATCTTTTTGATGTTGTAGTAGTATATCTTAATTAAAATATAAAACTAAATAAGATTTACATGTAATAAAGCCTAATAATTTTAAACATCTTATATCATGTTGTTTAAAATTTAATTAATATTTAATTATACAGGTACAATAATCTAACAGCATAGAAAAAAGATGATAAACATTTGATTTAAAGTACTAATGTTAAAATTAATTGTGAATAAAATTTGATTTAATTTTACAAATGGAATATAATAATTATCATAAATAACTACTTAGTAAACATAATAAATCATAAACCACTAAATTATAAAACCCAAATAAAAAAAGATTAATAAATAATCATGAATGCAGATATGATAAAAATCTTTTAAAAACGATACAGTACTTTAATAATACTACACTTAATCCCATTAAATTAATAAAATAATTAATGAATCAACTAATTATTAAGTTATCTTATAAAATAATGACCTTCTCAAATTATCTTTATGAAAGATCTCGTCCCATAGACTTAACATTTTTTTACAACAATAAAATCATACTCAAATCAGATAATTTATTTGTATACAATTTTTTGAAAAAAACTTAGAAAAAATTAAAATGGTGGAAAAGTTTAGCTGCAGGAAGCTGTAAATAAATTACAGCATGGTTATTATTTTAAAATTTAATATTAATTGGTAGGTTTGTAGAATTGCAAATTTTGAAGGTTGCTTATTATAAAACTTGTCATAAGTGTTCACTTTCCTTTCAAAATTTATTGGTTAAATTAGACTTTAGAATTAATAGAAAAATCTTAGATAGAATTTTAATAAAAGTTTCATAATGCTATTATATTAGAAATCTAAATGCTTGAAAAAGCCATTATGGACTGTTACATCAAAAATGAGATAAGATCATTACTTCAAATAATATTTGAATAATAGTTAAGTTCTGTAGCAAAAATATTATTAAAGAATAATAATTAAATTGTGCAACATAAAGAGGAGCTAGCTTATTTACCTAAGAAAATTGTATTACAATTAAAGCTCTTATGAGTGAGTAATATATCATAGATTAAATTTTAATTTTCTCTTTTAAAAATTGAGTATCTTAAGGAAGCTAATTTAACAATCCTAATTCATTTTATTTTAGGGTTTGTATTAGAACAAATAATTACTTAATCATCTTAAATAGACTTTTTAACAATTAATCCCAAAAATATTATATCTCGTATTATTTCTCACTAACTAGCCTAGTTCTTTTATTGTTTTTACTTTAATTTTATTTCTTGTTGTATGCAGATTAATCAAGCTGATGATAACTGAAATTGAAATTAAATCCAAAATTAAATTAAGATAAATTAAGAATAAAGGAATTTCTTTAGTTATATTGAAAATGGATAAATTTATATCAAGAAATATTGTCACTTTTTATTTTATGCTAATGTTGAAATTTACTATACTTGGTAATTAATTCAAAAAAAAAATGATGATTACTCCTATGTATCATTTGATGAGGTGTGCAAATTAAAGTTTTTTTTAATAGATTAAGAAATATCGAAGCTTAAACTCAGCTAAGTTCAAGGCTAAAATACTTATAGCAAAAGTGACAACATTAGTATTCTAAGGATTTATAATTGAGACTTACATATTCAAAATATATATAATCTTAATCAAATAAATTGACTTATTGTTAAACTATTATTGAAATTTCTATAATTTTATGCACTTTATCCAAAAATTTTCGTTTAAATGTGCTTCTAATTGATTACTTCCTCTCACTATCAATTGGGATAAAACTATTTTAATTTTCATAAATTTGATTATTTTAAGATCTTATAATCTTTGAAACATCTTCTAAAAAGAAAAGGTATGTATTACTACTGTCCCTGTTTATTCATCTTAAAATGACTAGCCTGAAGTACTACTAATTTATTTGATCATGTGCAATATTCTGAGGCATTGTTTAAATTCTCTTCTTGGGCCATTTTGATCTCCTTACAACTTGTAACTTTTCGTTTATTATAAAATACATTTTTTTTCCTTGCAAATAGTACCAGTGCTTCGGATAAATTAATTAGGCCAATTTTAGATATGTGCTGCGTGAATGATAGAAATGTATTGACTCTTCAAGTGGCTTCATAAAAAAGAGAGAAATAATAAAAAAAATAATGGATAATCAATTTGTTAATAATAACATGAATATTATTACTCAATCTATTTATCCTTTTTTTTTTTTTATTTATAATTCCATTTTTATAACTGGTTATTTTGGTTATTAATTCTTTTTTTTAGTGTTGTTTCTGATAGAGAGGTAAAACAAATATATCTCAAATACTTTTAAAAGTTTAGATATATATTTCTCTTTGATCTATGAGTAAAATCAGCTCAACTTATTTATTAAACCTTCCATTTTAAAGCTACTTTGAAATCAACTCCTGAAGATATTTATGACGTTTATGTAATAGAAAATTTCTCTTTATAAATGATTTGCCTATATTGATGTTACTTTAGAATCTTTTTATTCTTGCAAACCTTTAATATTTAATTAAATTTAAAATAATATTAAATCAATTTAATATTCTTTTGACAATAAACAGTTTAAAAATAGAAATCTCATCTCAAAGTAGATAATTCATAAACTAAAAAAATCTAGTAAAGAATCATTTAAAAGTTAGACAATATGAAAAATTTTAGTATTCGACATGAAATTAATATAGTCTATTCTTCTGGAGAATGTTTTTCATAATCTGTTAAAACTAATATTCTAAATAACCTTATGGTGTACTTGTTTAAGTTTGATAATCATTAGATAATGATGAAATCTTCTAAATTTTTTACAATTATTAACGGCTTTCTGATTCCAATACATTAATCTAAGTTGATTAATTTGTTTCAGAAGCCATCGTTTTAGGATTCAACTCTAGAAATGGTTTTTACTTATTTATTTCTTTTAATAATTATTGAAGACAGCAACAAAGACAACATTTAATTTGAGTAGTTTTTGTAAGTATCTTTGATTTGGATTTCAAATGTCTAATTCATAGAGCCATCCTTCTTAGAAAGCAAATTAAGAAAAGGTATAGAAAATTGCGGTTTGAGTTGAAATGTTGAACGTAGTTTAAACTATAGTTTTTATGGTTTTTGTAATTCTGCTGATTTTAACAAATTATTTGGATCCACTATATATGATTTTTAAGATAATTCAAAGCATTATTATTATTATTTTTTGAAAATGGGAGCCTCAAGTTTGTAACAGAAACAATCCTTGTGATTAGTTGAGCAACTAGTTTCTATGGATGAAATTTATATGGATGTAAATTAAAACAAATTTATAATGTTCTAAATTCATATTTCTTCTAACACATCTGGTGAAATGATATTAATAGGCAACCTAAACCATATATGTTAAAAAATAAATACAATTATTAATCAGCAAACTCGTTGCTCTTTAAAATTCTTGCTTATTTTATGCATATAATTTATACAGCAGATTTACATTTAAATCAATATCATCTTAACGAATCAATGATTCTTCTGTGGATTGAAATATTTCAACTTTGGCTTTTTATATACTAACCTTTCTTTAAGTTAAGCTTATTTTATATTTTTTGCATCTTAATTAACTAAAATCTTATCATAATAATGTGCTTTATTATTTACAATTAGTTATAAGAGATCGAGGCATATTGGTTTATTTAATTTTTAATCTAAGGTTCTTTAGTTTTTTAAGTCTTAGGTATCACACTCATATAAAATCCATGCAATTTAACATATATTTAAGGTTTATTTTTATAGAAAGTTGATAAGTAATCTGAAAATCAATTACAACATATGCGATTATCATTTACCTATATATTTTTTGATTCTGTCTTAATTTCTTAACTTCATCATTACTATTTTTTTCTGATTTATGTATTTAAGATTCATTTTCTTTAAATTATAAATTAAATTATTAATCGATTTAAAAAAAAAATTAATCAATTTAAACAAGAAATTGGATCTAATAATTTTGTTTTAGTTTTTTATACATTTTTATTGAAATAATTATATTCTGATATTGTAAAAGATGATATAATCTGACTGATTAAGATTTTAGAATTGCTGAAAATATTCTAAACATTATGTAATTTCTCAATAATAGTGAATTAAAATTTACTATTCACAATAAGAATAACTTTTAAGAAATTATGTTTTTAATAAAATATTTGTTAAGAGATGATGCTAATTTAAATAATATTTACATCTCAAGATTATGTTAGAATAAGGTTGTACATTTATGCATTAAATGTTAAATGATATAATTTCTAATTTTACATAAATTAAATGATTTAATTAAACAATAATACCCGAATAGCAATAAAACTGAAAATATAATGAATAATTACAATGAAAATACATTAAAATTATAATTAAAAATATAATGATAGAGAATTTGAAATTCGAATAGGATAATTAAAAACTAGTGTTTAATCTCTAGAATTAACTTTGTTTCTTAAATCCAATCAATATAATTACAATTATTATAGTTTTTTGATATTGAATTTAGTTAAAATTGTAACTAATTAACTGATAAATGTTATGAATGTCTAGAAACAAATATTCAATATTATTTTATTTGTTTAGAATGTTTAAATGGATATTATTCAGAATAAATTTCCGAGAAATGTATTTTAATCCAATAGAACTTTAATGTATGTAATGTTATTCACAAAATTCTATTGTTAAAGATTATTGGAAAAAAGAAAGTATATTGAAGTAAAAAATATTCATTAATATATATTGAAAGAATATTAATATTGATTACATTCAAAATTATAGTTAGAATGTAAAGGATTATGATGCGATTTTATTTGTTTTCCTACCTTTTACATGATTTAAGAAAATGGATGTTGGTTGCAATTTAAAAACTTTTTTTCTTCTCAATAATATTATTAATTTTTGGTTATATTGTTTATCAGGCTCTCATTATATGTTACTATATTTATAAATTCAAGAGATAAAAAAATATTTTTGAATTTTTAAAATGCCAATTTTATCAAAAATCAACTACTTGGAGACACTTTTGAAAACTTGACAGTGGTATCATCAATGCAAATTAAACAACCACAGCAATCAACTAAGCAATTGCATTAAACTTTGCATCTTTTATTCAGACATTTGTCCTATATCAAGGCAGAAAAATAATAAAAAAATATTAATGCATGAACAAGATAAAAGCTAAAAAGACCACACAAGAATCCATGACCAAAACATAGTATTTTTTTTAAAGTATTATGAAGTTCTGGATCTACATCTTCCACATTAGATGTATTACGAAATTCATAAAAAACAATTAAAAATAAAAATGTCTATTCAGCCATTAAAATAGGGATATAAGTGCGTACAGTATCGTTATCAAGCTGAACGTCTTAATAACGATACTTCAAAAAAATGATTACAAGTAAAATTATTGAAAGAATTATTCCTATTAGATGTCCAATAAAAAAATGTTAAGAACCTCCTCTAAAATCAAAATTTTCACTAGCCCTTTCCTCAAACCATTTAACTTCGCATTTTGCCATAATAATTGAAAAAACCTAAACTACAAGTTCTAATCCTGCTATCCCAATATTATAGAAACGAAAGATTTTACTTTTAAATTTCTTTCCAATTTGATATAAAATTAAAGAAAGATTGATTAAATAATAATCAAAAACATAATAACTAATACCAACCACATTGTTTCACCACCAGACGCTTTTTTATTCAGGGAAACAATTAATGAAAGTGCGCATAATGTTGAAAATATATCCACTATTTTATACCAAAATTCTCTACAAGCTGTATAAGATCTTCCTTCGAAAATGAATTTAGATTCTATACTAATAACATACAAATAATAGCTTGTCCAAATTAAGGCTTAATAAAATAAATCTTAGAATTGAAAGACATACCCCTCATTTAACCCAAATTGTAAAAAGTAAAAAAGTAACTTTATAAACATTCCAAAAATAAGATCCAAAGACATTATGGTCCATTTTTCTGGTACAAAATGGAAAACACACCATGTAAAAAAGGAGATGGACATTTCAGTGATATCTACTACTCCCATATTTTATTATTATTTATTTAAAAAAATTGAAATCAAACACTAAAATAATTCTACTAGATTTTTACTATATTTGCTTGCTTGCTCTATATTTTTGTAACTTAATAGTATTGTTGGACATTATAATAAGGTTATTCATCTAAAATTTATTTCGAAAAATAACATTGAGCAAAAGTTATAATAAAGCTTGCAACTAATATTATTACTAAAGTAAAACGTAACTAACATTTCGGAATGAATTTTTCTCAAAATTTATTTGTTTAAGTTATTCATCTGGTTTACAATAAAATTAAAATAAAAACCCTGTTGATAAAAGATCAGTTTCTCTAAATTTTTCTTTAGATATTAGACATTTTAATCAAATGACTCTTTAACATTTTTAAAAATAGTTTCTTCTTATTTTACATTTTTTGCAGATGAAAACTCTATAATAATAAATTAGTTACAAAATAATTAAGAAAGAAGAATGAGTATAATAAATTTGATAAAAGTAAAACGAGTTATGTATTAAAAATTAATTTGAAATCAAATGTTGATCTTTTCACATATAGTGATTTAATATTCACTATATGAAAATTAAATTAGAACGCAAACTCCAGTTAATTTAATAAATGAAATATAGCGAAGTTTTGAGATTTTCTGAAGACCTTGTAGTATTGGCTGAAATAATCTTCTATAGTTGGGGTATCACAATTATTAAGAGATAGAGGAAACTTCCTCATTATTAGTAATATATTTTCTTAGTTTTATTCTTGGAAGTACAATTTAAGGGATTTCCTCATTCCAACATAGATTTTCAAATTTCACAAAAATGATGCTATTTCATATAGGTTATGCAATTAAGGGAATTTCAGTTTGGAGTTCTACACAAGAAAATATTTCTATTTCCTTAAATGTTCATCTAATAATTCAATTTCATTTTTCAAAAGAACAAAGCATATAATAGAAAAGCATGTCATATTATGCTTTTTTCTTAATTTGCATTAATACATTTAATTATCTCACGGTAACAACAGATAGCTACTTTATTTTTTCACTTGATATCATTTTAGTAGTTTTAGATGCCAAGCATCTTTCCTTAATTTTTGATAAAAGATGTGGGAGGCCATAATACCACTTGCCAAATAGTACACTTAATACTACAACTAATTAATAAAAACTAGGTTAAACATTCTAATTTGAATTACCTTCAGTAAAAAGCCCAAATGCACCGGCTAATTAATATGATCGATTTTCAACCAAGAAACTAACATTTAATACAAAAATGGATATTTTTGAATGTACTATAAAGTTGGAGGATTATTTTAAAAAAGAATTTGAGAATGATCTCCAGAAAAGAGATTTTATTATTCAAGAAGAATTTTTTAAATTATCATTGTTATACAAATATAATGATATTACACATAAAATAAGAATATCAGACTTTCTATCAGATTATTATGAAGAATTATCAAATATTTATTATTTTTCAATAGAAGATAATGACACATTTGATTTTAGAGATACAGTTTTACTTATAGAATAAGTTAAAAATAGCGAAAGTGAAACACTTATTTAGTTTTTGTTTTTAGATGTTCCTTAAAAATATTAAAGAAAATAAGGTAAAGTTAGAAAATAATTGTTTTTTGATATGTGCAAATAATTATCACATGAACTTGGAACTAGCTTAAATTCTTTAATGACATTCAGTAATTTAGCTTTTGAAGATGAAATAATATCTGAATAGATAAAAACAATGTATATATATCCAATTTTAATAAATTGTATTTAATTTAATCTTATTATTAATAATGTCAGAGATTTTACACATTTAGGATTAAAAATATTTTAACTTAAATTAGAAGAGATGAAAATTATTGAAACAGTTGAATTTATAAATGCTTTATTTGAGGAACCTCTTCAAAGCAAAGGTATTTAATTGTCAGTTTAATATAATCTAAAAAATAGATTTTTAATAACAGACAAAGAAAGATTTGAGTAAATTTATTTTTAGTTATTGTAAAATGCAGTAAAATTCACTTTATCAGGATAAATTAGAGTTAATATATATAACAATGCTGACCGATTCATTTTATCAATAGAAGATACTGGAATTGGTTTAAGTGAGGAAGAAGAATTCAATATCAATTTTCTTTTGGATAAAGATGAATTTATTAAAGTTTCTGATAATTCAGTTGGTTCTGGAATTGGCTTAGTAATATCCAACATGATTGTAAAATAATTAAATAGAGGAGTTCCTATAAAAGTGAAAAGATTAGTGATAGGAACTTAATTTTTTTTTGAGTTACCTAATGATATTTAAGAAAATTATTTTTCTAATTAAAAAGCAATCTTAGAATTTCCTTTAGGAATATAATCTATTAAATTACTTTCATAAAATTCTTATATTGAAGGACCATTAGGATAATAATCTCATAGCATATCTTAAAATTTATCTTCTCAAAAGATTTCATTCAAGAAAAAGAGAAAAGAAACAAAATCTTTTTCTGTTGTTCATCATTTTGAAGATGAAATAGAAAGTGAAATTTTGAGTGAGTCTCATAAAAATAAGATTCATTTTTTACCATCTTTTCAAACTAGATAAAAAAAAGATATGTTAGAGTATTGTTTATAAAGTGAATGTTGTTCAAGAGCTTTAATTGTTGATGATGAATATTACAATATAAGATGTCTAAAATTAATTATGTAAAAATATGGAGTAAATTGTGATCATGCATTTAATGGTTAAGATAGTATTAATTAAATTAACTTGAAAAAGGAAAACCCATGCAAACATTGCAATAATTAGCATTATCTATTAATATTTCTAGATATTAATATGCCTATTATGGATGGATTTCAGACTATCAAAATAATAAAAACTTAAATGTAATCAGAAGAAATCAAAAAGGTTTATTGTATTGCTACAACTGGATTATGTGATCTACAAACAAAACAAAAATGCTATGAAAATGGAATGGATTATTTTATGACCAAACCTCTAAATTAAAGTTTGCTTAAAGAAATTCTTTTCACATTTTTTCCTACACTAGAAATTAAAGTTAAGTCAAACTCTTCTAAATGATTATATCATTTGAATTATTTGTCTTTGTAATTATTTTTATTAATTACTTATGATAAATAACTGTAATTTAAATTTCAAAGTTTCTTTTTTCTGATTAAATAAAGACTAATCAAAACTTATTGTATTAATTTTTTAATTAATTATATATATTTCAACTTTTTTTATTTTCTAGATGAAGAATTTATGAGTTAAAAATAAGATTTTCTTACAAAGTTATGATTTCTCTTAAGATAATAGAATAAATTAATAAATAAAATCATGTATTTATTATTTTTTAAGATAATTGGCATATGCATTTATTGAGATAATGAGGATCAAAATAAATTTTATTAAAATGCCCAAAAATAAATTGGTCTATCTGACTAGAAAATGAAAGATGATTTATAAATTAATAAAAATGCTAACTAGAACATTAAACAGAATTTAGAAAGAACTATTTTATAATAAAAATCATCCAATTACATATAGTACTTCAATTGATGATAAGGACATATTTTATAACAAGCTACAATTATAGAATCACCATATTAAAACGGAATTTTCTAACTTGACATTAAAATACCAACTGATTACCAAATATGATGGTAATTTGAATCAAAATTTTTATTTTTTTAGGTTCAAACATAAGTAAAGAAAAATTTGAATCATTAAGCAAAGGATTAGACAATAAAATATGCTGTTTGAAACCTTATAAATATAATAAAATAAAATGAAATAATATTTTTTAAAGATAATATTAAGTGATTATGGCAAAAGAAAAAATAAAGAAAGATTCAGAAGAAATAAAAAATATTATGCAAGAGGGTCAGGATAATTTCATTGGGGAAATTTATGAAATAGGAAACTTCTAATTATAAATCTGGATTAGAGGTCCACATGATTCTCCATATAAATCTTACTCATTTTTCCTAAATTTTCAGTTTTCTAATGAATATCCTTAAGTGCCTCCTTAAGTTACATTCATGAATAAAATATTTCATCCAAATATAAATATATTAGGATATATTTATCTAGAAATTTTAAAAGATGATTGGAGAATTGATTATACAATATATAATAGTAATATTTATTATCAATTTAGTTTTGATGAGCATTAAATCTATATTATCAAAACCAAATTTAAAATATTCATTTTTTCCAGAAGCAAGTGAACTTTATAAATAAAATAAAATTGAATTTGAAAAAAAAGCAAAGGATTGGGCTGAAAAATTTGCTATTTTTGAAAATTGAATTTCAAATTTATTTAGTAATATTATTAAAATTGAATTTAAGAATTGTTGTTATTTGAACGAATATTTTTTAATAATAAAGATTATTGAATGTATATTTGTTGAATTTTTTATTTATAAAGGATTTTATTTGTTTTGGAATTGGTATTCTATTGGCTTATATGTGCTTAATTTCTAAAATAAAGGAAAACCATTAAAAAAATGCTTAACAATCTAAAATGAAATTGCCTATTAAAAATTAAAACCAACATAACATACAAATTAGTACTATAAGTCTATCAGCTTCAATAAAAAATCAACAACCTTAAATTCTCTAACATTAATTATATATTCTTTTTCTTTCTCTGTTAAATCTATGAAAAATTATAAATTATCATCGATTAATTCTTACAAGGAATGGATTCAAAAATAGAATAAATTGATAGATATTTTTATTTAATAATGTTACAAAGTTGAAAAATAATCATACTCTTTTCAAATAACTTTAAGGCACATTTAGAAACAGTTAAGTTCTTATGAATCATATAATTTATCTTAAAAGTCAAAATTTTAGATTTTATATCACAATTTAATAAAATTTAAATTCACAAAGATATTATTTAAGCTAATTATTGTTAATCCGAATATCTATATAATTTTTATTAGATCAAGTGAAGAATTATGTTTGATAATAATTAAATCGAATAACAGAAACCATAAATGAAATTTATTGAAATAACTCTTTAAGGAAGATGATTAAGTTCATTGAATTAAACCTATTCATAAAATATCAAAAATACAATTCATACTATATTCCAAAGAATCCTAAAATAGTATTTTGATTTATAAAATCTAAATATATTTTCTCACTTCATAAAAATAAACTTTTAGTTAGTTTATCATGAAAAGGAATAATAATATCCAAAAATAAATATTATGAATTTTATCATATACAAATTCTAATTTCTAAAAAAATTAATCAATACTTATTTTTGAACTATCAACTAAGCATTAGATTAAAAAAATTTGATGTATTACTTGTATATTTGAATTTTTGAACTAGATAAGTGGTTTTCTTTATTTTTTTAAGTGATTCTAAGTATTAATTCTCTCTAAATAGTCTTTGAAATCAAAAATTTTTTCATATTAAAATTACAATATATTTAATTTTACTTTTTAGTTTAGTCCTAAATGAGATGAAAAAATTTTACATTGGATTCCAAATATTAATTTTTGAAGGGTTTAATTGAAATAGTGAGAAAAATAAGTGAATTTTTTAAATAGATCAACAAAAATTGATAATTTAATGAAGCACATTCATTTTCAAGTTATTAATAAAAAAATTTTTGATTAAATTTCATTGATTTAGTTATCTAATACTCAATAATAAATTTTCATATTCTTTGCTTCTATCTATTCTTTAATTTTTGGTGAGTTGATTGACTCTGATATCAAATTTCAAAGCTTAAGTAAGTTCTAAGAGATTCTTGCAACATTAATGAAATTCCTCTAGATCAATTTTAAGGTTATTGCAATTCATTTATTCTTCTTCATAACTTGACTTAATTCTGAGTTCTTTAAGTACTCTTTTAGAAAATGTTTTAAGGTTTTCCATTTCTTTATCTATATTATCTTGAGTTTGGTTCATAAAATAAAAATAAATAAATATAAAATGTATTAATTTCAAATTACTTTATCTTTTCTTAATTTGGTAGCAATAAGTTCAAATAAACAAAATTCTTCACCTAAGCTTTCTTCAGCATTAATATTTCTATCTTCTCTTTCTTTGAGTTCAAGAAGATGTAATTATTTTGGATCCAATGAACTTCCATCTTCAAATTTTACTAAAATATTCTTTTTTCTGACATAAGGTTTTTAATGTTCTCTTAATAAATACTTAGCAAAGTCTGTCATTAATTTTGATGATTTTCTTAGATATTATTAATAATAATAATATACTTATTAATAAAGGCATATAGATAAATAGAATATGCTCTTTTTATTTAATAGGCATGCAATTTAGTTTTCTTCATAATTTCGAATAATTTATCTTTGGGGATATCAACAATATCTTAAACAGAATTAATAATCTATTATAATCTAAATTTATAACATGATTAGGAATAATATCTTTGAAATGTTCATGTAAAATTTTGGAATCAGTAATGTCTCTCATAACTTAAAAATCTTCAGATGGATCTTCAAGGGTGATTTATAAACATTTTTCATCTTCTAATCCTAATTTATAAACAGTTTTAAGCATTCTACTTCCATGTCCTTTTCTTTAATATTAAGGTAGGAATAACATTTGACTTAAACGATGTCTTTGTTTATCCCAACCAATATTAAATTTATAGACAGTAGTCAATCCTATAAATTGTCTTTTTTCATATAATATTAAATAAACCCATTCATTTTCATCACCTGGATATTAAACTCCATCAATTAAGACTAAAAGAAATGCTTATAAAAATGGTTTAAATTGAATAAAGCCATTAGTTATTGCAGTTTAACATTTATATATTTTGAAATCTCCATATTCTTCAATTAAATCTCCTAATGGTTCTTAATTGTATTCTTCTTCAAGTGCCTTAATAAATTGATCTTCGTTTGTTAGATATCCAGCTTCATAAACTTTATTAAAACTTTCCTTTAAGTCATCTGCATCTTCAGTTTATTCACTATAAGATATCTATTATTAATATTTTGAAGTGAATTACTTGAATATAAGGTTTTAATCCAAGTGCTGTGACATGAATAGTAATCTTAAGATCTTTATAACCATAAATTTCATTCGACTATCTAAATACTTAATGAACATAACTAGGCTAGAACTTCAAACCTTAACCTGTCTTATATTACTCTACAGTTTCCACTAATATATATGTAATAGCTAAAGAGCCATTAGTAATAAATGGATCATCTTCTCTTTAGACTTCTGGAGGTTTCTCTAAATATTTAAGGGCATTCAATCTTAAATATTATCCTTACTCTTCATCAAATAAGTTTGCCATACAATATATTAAATAATATATATTTTGGCGCCAATCAATATAAGAATTAATGATTATACTTATTTGAGAAATAGATTTATTAGAAATAAATAGTTGTAATTCTAAAAATATTAATCATTATAGTAATGGAATGTATAAAACTTTATATTTATATAATAGTAAATGATAATGTAATGGTTGAATTAAGAGTATATTAAATAAAAGTGATCGCATTAGATTCAGTTAATTATGATGCATAGCTATATTAATTATATTATTAAAAACAAATAAATGGAGAAATTAGGTAATCTATTTGAATTCTTCGTAACTGCAGGAATTAAAACTAATGATTAAGGTAATTACAATTCAATAAATATATTTGTAGATGTAATACTTTAATCTTGTACTACTGCAAATAAGAAAGATCTTGCTATACTTACAATATTTCCGAATCCAGTAGAACGTAAAATGAATCATGTTTTAGCAGATATTGCTTTGGTAAAATATTCGGAGATTATTATTATATAGTGGTGCTTTCCTTTAGGAGTAAAGACAATAAAGGAAGGAGATAGTAGATTTAATAAGATAGAAGAATATTTTAAAGAAGATGATATATAAACATCTACAAACGAGATCAATTATTTTGTTATTAACGATTTTAAATAGCACATCAAATTTTATTGTACTTCAGCTTGCTTTTATGAAAAGATGTTCTTAATTATGCCATCAAATGATAAATTAATGTAAGTATTTGTACCTAAGGCTTTCTGTGTAATATCTTGTTATCCTGCTTTCATTCCTTAAAGAAGTTTTGTTATGCAATTACTAAAAATCTAAAAACTTCGTTTATCTTAAAATAGAGAAAGAGATAAAATAATTACTATAAAAAGAGGATAATAAGAATATTAGATTGAAGAAATAAAACTCTATGATTTCTATATCAGAACAGCACTTACTTAATGTCCTATTATTTAGGATAAGTATTTATATATTAATAATTAGCAAGCGTAGAGTATAGGTTAAAGTTCAGCAGTTCTGAGATATGGATGAATTACTATGTTTCCAATTCACATCTTACAACGCATTTTTCTATTTTTAAATTATCTAATAACCTATTCGATGTTTTAATTTTTAATCAACCTATCTTTAATTTGTATAAATTACTATTATACATGATGCTTGAATACCAAATCATTATTGTTTCTCGTAAACCTGCTGGCATTACTTTATTTTGTTAATCATTAGTTGAATTACTTGCTCCTTTATAATGGAGAGGTCTTTTTATTCCATTTCTTAGACCAGGATCTTTTGATTTTCATAAATCTTAATTACCTTATATTATAGGACTTGATAGAAATCTCTATGAAATTGTAATCTTATCATTTATTTAGTCTGAAAAACCTTTGCCTAAAGAATTAAAAAGAGTTATTTATGATATTGATGATGGACGTATTCTTTCCAGATCGGATGATCCAAAATGTCCTAAATAATATTAAAATTATTTCATTCGTAAAATGAATACTGTATTTGCAGATCTTAAATTCTATGAAAATGTAAATATTTTTATTAATCTATAGGAAATCTTTGAAGAAGGAATCATGAAATATAGATAAGCATTTTATAATTTTAAGTTACTTATGTTAAATGATATCTATAAATATTTTAGTACTGATACATCTAATTAGAAATCAGAAAAAAAAATAGTTATGTTTGATTATAAAAAATTTCTAACTTCATTTGAAAGTTAAGATTAACTATTTTTTTTACAATTTCTGAAAACTTTATCATTTCAATAATTTGTAAAAGATCTTTATAAAGTTATGGAATACAGAGAAGAATTTATAAAAAACAACATTCAAAATGTAGAATATTATTTCAGTACTGTTTTATAATTTTTTGATGATGTTAGATTTTTAAGTATTCGATTTGGAGAACAAACTTTAGATGATAAATTAGTCATATTAGAGAATCTATAAAACAATTATATTAAAGCAGTATTAGATAGAAAAAATGAATCCAGTAATTATAAAGTTGTAGAAATGAAAACTACTGACTTTATTCCTGAATATTTAGATCATCTTAAAAATAGTAGTCTTAATCTTAGTATGGAAATGTAAGCATTAGCTAAATTCATCTAAGCAGCTCCATCATAAGAAGAAGTTATTGTTGAATAATAATAAAAAGTAATTTAATAAGGAGGACCAGATATGCATCAATCAGAAGAATAAGATAATATATCATAAGAATCATCTAAAATTTAATCAGATAAATCAGATCAACACAGTTAATTTCATCATTCATTACCTCCCTAAGAAAAAACTAATTGGGAATTATAAACTATTGCAGTAAGTAATGCATCAGAATATAGAAAATAATATTAAATTAAACATCTAAATCTTATAAACAAAAGAAATACTTTTAGAAAGAAGAATCTATTAGAAAATGAGGAAGAAGAAGAACAAATGCAATTAAATTAAAACACTAATACTAATAACTTTATTGTTACTAATATTGCTGATAAAAATATGCTCAGTCTACCTGTCAAAGATAATTAATCTATGGCAGCTAGATCTTATTTTAATAAAAGTATGGTACCATTAATTGGCGATTATGGAAATGCAGAAATTATGGTTCCTAATTAAGACAATATGATTTGAATTTAATTTATATTTCATAAATTTGTATACCAGTATAATTATTCAATTTATTTTCCCTAATCTACAAATTTACATAAATACATTAAACTAATCGATCATAATTGAAATAAGCATTCATATATATCCTAACCAGTCAGTTCGTCCACATATTCAATACTTCCATTTTAATCAATCTATTCTTATATTCCATATACTTAAACACTAATTGACCCTTACATTGTTAAATATTAACATTCTCTAAGCTTTTATGGAAATACTTCATCTAAATATCTTATAACATCTTATATTTCTGTAAATGCATAATTTTTATTAACAATTTTATCCCAAATAAATTATCCTTCTTCTTAAATACTCTTAAATTTGATTTCATTTTATAATCTATTAATTGTTTAAGTCTTCTAATCTAAAATTTCTTCATCTAATTATTTATTTAAATAAATATTTGCTTGCTTTATAAATTAATCAATTTATTCCTTTCCTTTTAAAGGATTTAATCCTTACATAAAAATCTATAAACCATCTGCACATCCCAATGCTCTTCTCTTTATCTAAATTTATTATCCCATTGGAAAATAATTATTCGAATATTATTATAAGAAATCAGCATAAAAATATAATTTAGCAGTGTTTTCCAAATTTTTCAAACCTGTTTAGTAATAATTTAAAACTGATGAACTCATATCAATATTTGACTCTCTTTTCACTTTATACTATAAATTTTGTCCTTTTAAATTCAAAGTTCTTGTTATATAAGTTTCTTATGAATCTTCAAATACACTATCATTTGGTAAAATATTTCCCAAATTCAAAATTTATATTTTACTAGTTAATAATTTAGCTTAGAATATTTAAAATCTTTAATAGTCAATTTTAGTTAATTCATCCAATATTTCTTAAGGAGAACTAACAGGACGTAGCATAATTTTAGGTAAATAGTGTTATTAAGTTAATAATGATAATTTTTAATCATGAAATCTTTTAATATCCTAACTTAACAAATCCTTTACATAAATAAATAATTGTTCATCATCAGTATCCATTAAATCAAAAACTTTATCCTAAAATTCTGATTATTTTTCAGAATAACTTAACATTTATATATTAAGTCCATTTATTGTTTCCTTAAAACTTAATTCATAACCAAATAAAATTTCTTATTAAAATTATTTCTTTGACAATTCTGTATAAAATTTTTGCAATAACTTCAGCATTGTTTTACCTTCTACTAAAGTTGATTCTGGTTTTTCAATAAATAATCCTGTAAAAACCATAGCACCTAATCTACTAGGTTTCCACCATACATTACTTGAAATTTAAAATGGCACTAAAGATATTTATGCAGCTTTTTCTTATTCTATACAATTATTTGTAAAATTGGGAATAGGAAATTAACATTTAAATTCTATAGTTTCAAAATCTATTTCTTTTGATCCATCATACTTACTTTCTCTCACTACATTACTTTAATTATCAATTTAAGTTTATGACTATTCATAAGCTATGATTGGTTCTTAACATACTGATACTAAAGCCAAATTTTCAGGTAAAAATGTACTTAATTATGGTAATTCAAATTAATATTAATTTGTTTAATCAAACTACTTTGTTAAAGGTTTTAAATCAAATTAAAATTCTTAATGAAGTTTATTTAATACAGCATCTACTATAAAGATTGAATCATCATTAATTGATTTATGATTTGGATCCAATTAAAAGTTATCACTTCCAATCAAAACAATAAAATTATTTTGTAAATTTGTTAAATATTAATCAAATTCATCTTTATCAAAAATACGTAAACTTTCTTCACCTTTTAATCCATAGATAGGATCTTTAAATAAATTCTAACTAATTTTTAATAAATCTTCTTCGTATTTAGTATTAAATAATAATTCTTCTGTTACTAACATTTAAGAATATAAATATGTTAATTAAATTTCATCTGCTTATTAAAGAAAGTTGAGAAATGAAATAAATTTGTTAATTGTAGGTAAAGTATTATTAATATCAATATCTAATTTAACTAATAATTAATTTTATTCTATTGAACCTATGAATGGCTTAGGTAATAAATAAGATAAAAATCTTTAACAACTTTATTCATCACTTATTGATAATAATAATAAACTCTCTGTTTCACTTTTAAATTTAAGAATTTGTCTGCCTTGAGGAAAGTTATTTTCATAAGTTGGATCATGATATTTATGTAAATTCTTTAATTTCATTAAATTTGATTATAAGATTTTTGTTTAAATAATTTCGTATTCCTCTTAACTTTTGAATACAAAACTAATAGTATCTGAAGAAATATGCTGAATAAAATACTATTATATTTGATCTTATTCAACAGATAAAATAGATAATTCTTATAAATTTGCTAATGAATTTAAAAATTAAGACACATATTGAAAATGAGCAGATTTAGACTCATTCATCATTTTTTCAAATAATTCTTTAGCATTTTTAACAATATCAACAAATATTGGTTCTGTGAATATCATATAAAGTTCTAACAATTTAGCATTTAATTCTTCCAATAAATTTAATTGAATTATAAAATTTGTGTAATATTCATTGACTTCAATTTAAAAATTGGTTTATAAGCATTTAAACATTAATTCTGTTAATCCAGGTTGTTCTTAAGGATCATTAATTCTTCCAATATTTAATGATGCTACTAAAGTAATACTTTCAGTTGTAGATTAAATGTATAAAACCTTTAAACCATTTTATAATTCTTTATATGTATAAATATTCTTAGAAAAGACTGGTTTAATAATTTATATTTCACCTTCTTATGATATAATTAATTCTTCTAAATCCTCAACAATATTTAACTACTATTCCAACTTTTGTTCGATTTCTGTTTATTTACTTATTAAATCTTTATTATTTTAATTATTAATTTCTACATCATCATCATCTACCCAGACAGTACGTATATCAGTGTATTATTCAATTTTTGACATATAATCATCTAAAACTTCATCTAAAGTTTTTTCATCTTCTATAGTAAACTCCTTCTCAGCCTTTTCTTATCCTAAATTTTAAAGACCTTCACTTATTTTATTAAAAACATCTTAAACAACTGATTCTTTTGGATGAACTAATTATGGACTAACACGTACATTATTATTATTTTCTATTGGTTTTTCAGGTATCACCACTAATGAATAGAACGATCATTCATTACCATTGTAATGTTTCACTAACCAAAATCCTGCTAATCCAATCATAAATATTATAATCAAAATCACTATAGCATCAATTTTGGATGGACCTGGTTGATCTGGTTTTTTATTAGGTTTATCATGTTCCTCCCAATTAGAACTTGATGAAAACCTTTGAACTGTAGATTGAAATTATTCTTGTGTATTTTCATTTCCTAACAAATTTTAATCTTCTTCATGATGTTAAGGTATTTTACTCATTTTATTAATTAAAATATAAGTATAAAATATTTATAATTTAATTCTTAAAAATAATCAAATTCAATTAGAAATAAAATTAATAAACACAAATATTAAATATAATTGCATTCTATTTATTAAAGGAATTCTAATATGTCTGAATAATTTGAATATTAATCTTTTTTATATATATATATATTTCATTCAGTTCTTAATTGAATGATTTTAGCAGTACGATCACTGCTTGTAGTTACAATTTGAGTATCATTAACAGAGAAACTCGTAATGGAATTAGTATGTATCTGATGTTTTTAAAAATTCTTCTAATTTTCTTAAATCATTAACTATCCATTTGTTGTTCCTAATATTAATTTATTTTTAAATGCACCAATACAGCTAATTTCACTATCGAAAGTAGAAATTAAGATAACTTAATTTGAAAAAAATAGTTTAAGTTACTATTATGAAGTACAATATATTTTCTAGTTCATAATTTAAATTTTGGAGATTTCATTCTAAAATACTGTGATATAATAGATTTACATACTTTTAACACGTTTTTGAAGCTTTAGTTTATATGTAATAAAATTTAAATATCCATCCTTATCTCCCAACCAAATGCCATCATCAGCAGCCATTACACTTGTAATGCTGCTGATATGTTCATATTTAGATTTCTATTGTGTTAGCATATTCCAAAGACATAAAAATCTTTATTATTAGATTGTATTGTGCATAAATAGACATGTTTTCAAATAAAAATCACTTACAAAATAAGGACTATCTTGCTAATCTATTTATTCAATCTTCCTATCTTCATTAATTTATAATAAATGATTTTTGCTTGTAAAGCATAAGTATTTATCACCTGTAATCTTTAAAAGTCCTTTAAAATATAAATTTATTTATTACCAACACAGAATGTATTAATTTTAACATCCATTTCATTTTTTTTCCTAAATATAACATTGCCACCCCATTAAGCAATTACAAGTTCATCTTTATTATATATTCCTCCAATTAGTTATTTTGAATTGTTATAAGTTTCAATGATTTCCATTTGTTATTTAAAATTTCCACTTAATAGATTAACTTGAAATTTATAACAATATTATTAATCCGTATTAATAAATGCTTATTTAATAGACAAAATGCATCAAATTACAATCTCAACTTACATAGATCATGAATCACAACAATATTATTTATTAAATTAATTTATATTAAATATCTATAAATTATCTAATTAATACAAAAAATAATTCATTTTAGAATGGCTTATAACAATAACTATAAATAAAGTTGACGTTTAATTATTATATAAATATATAGATTAAAACAAACATATATGCTCCTCATTTTTAATTCTTAATGAATTGCAAATATCCTTTATTGTTTTAACTCAATAAGTACTTAATTTTCCTAATCAATCCTAAATTCGCTAAATTATTCTTTAATTTATTTCTGTATTCTCTCTATTTTATTAAATAAATATTAATACTTATTATCCTTCCATATCAGATTATAATTATTCTTATTCTGTTTATAATTAAGCAATCTTTTTTTTCAAATCAGCTTATTAATTTGTTAATTTATCTAAATCAACAGAAGATCTTTCAAATATTTATTTAATTTAATCACACTAATTAATTAAATAGTTAATTTACTTCAGCTGATCTTTTATCTACATCTTTTTTAAGTTCATTTTTTTCAATATTAAACAATTCTTATCTCTCATTACTTACAGCTTCAATTTCTTCAGAACTTGATTCTAAAGCAAGATTCAATGTTTTTAATAATTAAGGAACCTCTTCAATCAAATGAGCATTTTCAGTAGCCAATAATGGCTTCAATGAAACTTATGTCTTAATATGTGAAAATACATAAGACTAAAGTGTAAGGGTTATCAATCACAACAGTATCTAATTCATTTCTTATATCATTGCACATTGATTTAAACTTATTTAATTCATCATTCTATTTATTATTAGCTAAGAATGCTGGTGATTCACTTAAATCTGGTTTTTTTGCTAAAAAATGTGCTAAACCTTAAAATTATTATAAAAATGAGTTAATGACTTTAGATGTTTGATTAATTTCTTTTTTTAAAGTTTATAATTTATCAACCTAATAATAAAATTGCTTATAATACTTCATCATTACGAATAGCTTGCATTTAAGGAACAAATTTATTTTCTTCTGTTAATAATTTTTTTCTTTCTTCATATATTTTTTCTGAAAATTCTTTTTCTTTTGTAACAATAGTAAGTTCTTCACCAACATTTTGTAATTGATATTTCGATAAGAATATCTTTTATTTCAATGCTTATTTTCTTTCAATATCTATTTTATAAATTTTGAATATATATACTGCTTGTATAGATTGTCTAATACTCTTTCATTATCTTCTCACTATCCATCACAAGCTCAGATTCAAAATGATTTAAATTAATAATCAAATCAACAGGGTCTTGTTAATTATTTATATAATTACTTTAACTAGATTTCAGAACTAGCTATTATTCTTTTAATACTTTTTTTCCATAATCACTTTAAGTCAAGAATTCAAAATCTTTGACAGAATCAGTTGCAAATGTATATATGCACAAATATGCTAACAAAACAATTCGTTTCATCCGTTTTTAATTAATATTTCATTAATATGATCATATATAATCTGCATTCAATATTTTTAATTCCAACAAATTACTAATATCAATCCTTATTTATTTATTATTTATTGATTGTAATCTTGATCTTAAGAATAGAATATAAAACTGTTGTGTCTATAAAATTACTAATATTATTCATTAAATAATATAAAAAGTAAATTAGGAAAATTCATTTTTAGAAAACTCCATTTACCCAATATCCTTCTATTACTTTGTCTTTGTTTTCTAATTTTCCATATCCATGATACACTCCATCATACCATTCTCCTGTATAAATTCTATCAGGTGCAGTAAACTTTCCAAATCCTTATTTTCTTCCTAAATAATAATTTCCTTCATATATTTTTCCATTTGGCCATTCAAACTTTCCATATCCATGCATTTTCCCATCTTTGAATTATCCTTCGTAAATTTCTTTATCTCCAAAATAGTAAATGCCTTTTCCATTTAATTGATTTTCACAAAACTCTCCTTCATATCTTGAATCATCCTTGTACCATTGAATTTTACCTTTTCCATGTTTCAATCCATTTTAAAACTCTCCCTCATATATGTAATATTTATTATAAATCTCAATTCCATTTCCGCAAGGTAGATTTTCCTTCCATTATCCTTCATATTTCAACTAATTCGATATGTACTTACCAAAACCATGTTGTTAATCATTTAAGAACTCTCCTTCATATTATTCTCCTTCCTAAAACTTAATTTTTCCAAAACCGTTTGCCATGTCATTTTTCCAATCACCTTTGAAATATGATCCATCATGATAAAAAAACTAGCCCTAACCTTCTCTTTTCCCATCTACTAAATAACCTTAATAAACACCATTTGGATATTCAAAATACTCAGAAACTTAATTTGTTGGAGATTAAGCTTGAGAATCATGGATACTTTCATAATGCAATGTTCTTTTGCGATGTAATTTAACATTAAAAGGGACCTTCTTAACTTTATCATGAAATTGTGTTTTTGTACTGTTTAATGAATCAAGAGATTGTATATTTTTTAGATCAGAGTTTTTGAGAAGATTGATTTTTGGATCAAATTTTTAGATTAAGAATGAATCAGAATCATCTTCAATTTAAACAGATTTGAATTCATTGTCATTGATTTCAACATGATTACATTAATTTCCCATTAAAAAAATAATATCAAATTTTAAACTGATCTTCTTATTCATTTGGTTCATCTTCATCTTCCAAATAATCATCATCCATAAAAGAACTTAAGTATGAAGAAGCAGTGAACTAAATTATATTAAAATCAATAATACTGAAGGAGTTTAGTCCATTGATAAAGCTTATTTAATGGATTCACTATCTTGGGATAATGTATTATCATGACCATTAATATCACCATTATTTAAAACCACTGAATATGGGTTCTACTGACCCAAAAAGACTCTTCTTATATAAGAATAAAATCTATTTTTAACAGTATTTTCCTAATTAATTTAAATTAATATATTTACTGGTCTTCCTTTCAATTATTTTGAAGCGATACTCCATTTAGCGCCATGTTCTTTATAAACTTTTAAAATAATATCATCTTCTTCTTTTGTCCAAGGAGATGAATTAATCGATGGATCTAATTTATTGAGATACCTTTCTCTTATTTGTTTTCCACTTTTACCTTATAAATGTTTTGCTATTTCTGCCCAATTTTTATCGTATTTTTAGACAAGTTGGATTATTTTTTAATCATCATCAAAAGTCCATTTTTTTTTATTATTCTTAAGATCAATTATAAGATATACTTCTTGAGGATTTAATCTTCTCCATCTTTATGAACATTAATTCATATTTCTTCCTGGTAGTTGTTCTGCTATTTTTCTCCAATTTCCATTAAAATTTAAATAAGCTTATCTTAAAATTGCATCTTCATTCTTATCCCAAAGTTTAGCATGAGTAACTTCTTTTCTAGCTGCATTATCATTTGCTGATGCTTTATAAGTTTTATTATTTGATTGCTTTTTATCTTTTTGGATTCGTTTTTTCTCAATTTTTCCAGTTTCTAATGACATTTAGCTTTATGATCTAAGATTGAATTTAGATTATTTACTTTATCATAGATTTTTTAGGATACTCTTCTATAACATCCAATTATGTAGTTTAAGCAAGATTTTGTATATTTTACCTAATGTTTTGGATATGATATTTACTATGGGTATGGTCCAGACATAATTTACTAATCAGATGATGGTTGACTACCTGGATTACTACCTTAATATGGACCATTATTAGAAGATATTGACTTAGCTAAAATTGAGAACTAAGCTAGTTATCCTAAAACATCATTTTATCTTGAGAGTTCTAAAGCTTCCCAGCTAGCCATCTTATTGGATTTATTATCAGATAATGAGAGAAATCCTTCGACAGGTTCCACTCTTAATAAAAATAGTTAACATACCTTCCATTTCTATTGATGTCTTTACTGCTCCTTTATTTATCATATTCTAGAAATGGTTCTGCTATTATAGTTGTTATGTTTGCTGCCGCTTCTCTTAAGCTTCTTATAACTTCTGCCGTAACTCCTATGATGTTGATTGTAATGCTTTCTGTTCAACAGGTGATGGTACATACACTTATCCTGTGTCTAGTATTGGTTTATTTGAATCTTCTTTCATGCTTATAGGTTGATCTTGCGCTTCTTGCTTTGGCTTTCTTGCACAACATAAATTTAACCATAAGTCGACAAACATTTCTTTTTGTCAATTAAAAATATGTAATCAATTTTTCTTAATTAACTTATCACTTCTCAATATTTCCAATATCCTATAACTTATTTTTCACAAATATATTATTATTTATATTCGCAAAAATTAGACATTACAATTTATCAAACTGAGAAACTACATTATATTATTTTCCATTTTTATAATTTATAATTATCAATTAATAAATTAATTACTTATCTATCTCTTTTATTTCTCTTTCAATTTATTCCATTTCTGTATTTATATTATAATTATCTATATTACTTAATTCCTTTTATACAATTCAAATCTAGAAATTAACACTATTTTCATTATAATTAAAATAGAAAAAAAATAAATATTTTCCATAAAAATGGCCACACATTCTATCTCTAAATTCAAATTCAATAATTCAATAAATAAAGAATAGATCAAATTATTGAAACAATAATTGAATGATAAAAATATTTAGGATTCTTAAATTAGTAATTCATAATAATCAATAGTAACTAATCTCACTTAACAAATCTAAAAACTTAATTCTTAATCTCTAAACTTTAATAATATTTTTGATGAAATATAACAGCTAAAGCCTATCAAATATAATCAATATAGAACATTCTCTTCACATAATTTAGATCAATCATTAACTAAAATCTTACAAAAGTTACAAAAATCAACTCCTAATCATCATAATCAACATGAAATCAATAATAATACATAAAATTATAAAAAACAATCTTAACCTATTAATAATACTATTCAAAATAATGAAGGAACGATTAAGGAGGATTACTAATTTTGATTTCAAATTCTTTTATTTTCATATATTTTTAACAAACATAACTTAATTTTTTAGTGAATAATCTATTTATAATAAATGTAGAAAATCATCACTACCATTTATTGATTAAGATTAAAGTATCCTACCAATTATTATAGTGTTAAATTATAAACTTTAGAATCAAATATAAGATAATATATTTTCAAATTGTTATCAAAGTTTGTAATAAAAAATTAAGATTATATAAACTATTCTATTTAATTATAAAATTTATTACAAATTTATATTTCAAACTTAGCTGTTAATAGCTTACTAATTATAATAATTTAATATTTTACAATTAGATCCTCTGCTATTTCTTTGTTCAATTTAAAAAATTAAGAAAACTTTTAAACAATATCTCTAACTAAATCTGGCGATAATTTGAACATCAACATATGTTATGCTACTTATGTTAGAATAATAAGAATGCTTGTATTGATATTTTCTTTGGTTCCTTTTTTTACCTTAGATATTTAGTTTATGATAACAGCTTCCCAATAATCACGATACTACCAAATTTAATGATTCACTAGCATGTCCTACATATATCTTGTTTACTTATCTTTAGTGAATAGTCCAAAACTAAATTATAGTAACTATTAAGCCAATACGGCATTCTTATTTTCATAACACTTAATTATTAAAAAGGAATAATTACTTAATCCAAGATTCCTATAGATATAGTTGTACATTAAATAAACTCTTATAGAGATAATTAAAAGGTACTTGAATTGAACTTTTAAGATAAAAAATTTAAAAATTCTTCCTACTTTTAAGGTGATTATTATATCTCCTATGTAGCTTATTAAATTTATTCTTCTGTCCTTTCAGGTCCTATAGGATAGATATTAGTTGTATATATTTATTATTAACCTTAACTATCTAATAATTTAGTAAGAAATGATTCCAATTCAACAGAATTTATTTCCTATTATTTATTTTTTTTAATAAATTCTTCAATAAATTAATTTTAATCTTAATCATGTAATCTCTAATTATTGTAATTATAAATTACTTCAGACATCTTTTCTAAATCATATAAATGATTTTTTGCAATAGAAGACTCATATACAAATATTTTTAGAATACAATCTTTGACTGCATTCAGCCTTTATAAATTTAATTATTAAATTTAGTCTAATGTAACTTCAACTTCTTACTCTTTCAAAACCTCTTCCATTTCTTATTTTAATTCTAAATAATTTCCTTTAGCTTATTAATATTCTTTTTTACATACAAGAGCTCTATATTATTAATATTTAATAATACTTATTTCTTTATTTTTCAAGTTTCTCTTATTAACAAACTGAAAATGCAATTTCTAATGTTCCCTCAATTTCATATTCTCTTTTTTTATTTTTTAAAAATCCTTCTGCTGCTTTAAAATTTGATTTTATTGATTATAATTAACTATCCCACAATTTTATATAATCTATATATTGAGTTGCTTTTTATTAAGCAATAAGCTATTTAATTAAATCAATTTCTCCTTTTATTTCTTCAGCAAATTGAGATGATAATTATGCTCTTATTCCAAAGGAAGCACTAAAAAATTCATTTATTGGTGCTAATTTTGTTGCTAATTTTTCTATTGCCTTAGAATATTTAATTTCAATCTCATATCTATCTTAGAGACAATCACATATTATTCCTGTTTATTACCATCCTAAATTTGTATATGAAATAATTGAAGAAGCCTTGTTTTTCAACTCCTGACAATATAGCATGAGAGAATATTATAATTAATTTTAAAAAATAAATTCAATATAGAAATCTATATTATTTAACTTAGAATTTCTTATAATTTATAAAGAAGAACTTAAGGTAGAAATCAATTTAAAGAATTTTCTTTAATAATTATAAAATATTAATATCAATTAAAAGATTGTAATCTTTTTACCATTTCTTCTCTTAAATTTTCTTCACTTTGCTGAACAAGATCAATTCTTTAAAATATAAGTTATTCAAACAATTTTTGAAATTATTTTGCTTTTTCTTATTTATTTATTAGCTATTTCAACAAATCTAAAAGCAAAATTTGATCGTTTTCAGTTGAAATTTATTATAGATCCAATTATTGATTAATTATTGATTAAATTTATTAAATTATTTACTTTACAGACTTTGTTAAATCTCCAATTTATTCAAGCTAATTTTTATTTTTGGACATTCCTTAAAGGCCATTATATATTTCACAATTAAATTTTATTATTAAACAACAACTTTTTTACAAAACATCACGTAACAATTTTGTTTAATCATTAATAGAAAGTATTAGTGAATTTAAGTTATTGTTTGTCAATAAAAAATCTTGATTTATGATTTAATCTTTATTATCTTAAATATCTATTTATTATTATTATTATTGTGAGAAAATTTAGAATTCCCTTGTAATTATATCTAATGGTTGATCATTTACTTTTGAATTTCTATTTTAATCACCGTTATAATCTTTTTCAAATTCTGTTTTACCATCAAATCTATCAATTCTATCAATAATTGAATTCTAGAATTCTTGTAATAATTATTTTAGTTTATTAATGAGATGAGTAATCAAAATATTATCCGTTTTAAAATTGCTATCAGACTATAAAATTTTCTTAAATTCCTCATAATTATAATCTTTAAGCATAAAGTTTTCAAAGGTAGTGATCATACCTTTATTTAATTTAATTTTTTCGTCTTATTCATCTATTTCTATTTAAGCCACCTAAATTTATAATTCTAATTCTCTTATTTTTTATTTTCTTTATTCTTATAATTCATCAACATTATCACTATTATAATCATCATGTCCAGCACTTATATTCTGATAATCATTACTTTTTAATTAATTATATTTTTTTAAACTTTGCATATAGCTATTGCAATAATGATTTTAATATGATGAATCATCTTAAATCTGTATTCTTGTTTAAGAGTGATAAAATTTTTCAATCTATGAACTCTTTTTTTATTAAGATAAAAATCTTATATTTTTATGTTCTAATCCTTTTTTTTCTACATTTTTGTCTAGTTTAAAATAATTTTATTATTCCTAAAAGTCTTAATGTTCAGAATGATCAATTAATATAATTGATTATTTTTTTTGGTTTGATTCAGATTAGTTAGTAATTACCCTAGTTGCGAATTCTGAATCTTATTAATAATTGCTAAGGGTTCTCTATTTATTTAACATAAGATTTGAATCTGTTTAATTATCTTCAATTTACTCGAAGTCCTCATTCATTTTTTTTTTAAGAAAATTTATTAATTTATACTTAAAAACAGTTTTAAAATATTTTATATTTATTTCATTTCTTGATCATTAAAATTTAAATAGCTTAGTTTAACAATTTAGTATATATTTAGACTTTTCTTTACATCTATTATTTCTTTAATATCAAATTCAAATTTTTGCTGATTATGGTTTAGTGCTTGATGCTCCATTTATGATTCTTACATTCGAATGATTCATGTTAAATTTACAGTTAATTTATCTCAATGTCTTTTTTAAGTTCGCTTATTATAAAATATCATAATTATTTAAATTATTTACTAAAAAATTTTTACATATTATGAAAAAAGATTAATTAATATTTGCATAAATAACAATTTGTAATAAAATAAATGAATTATTTATATAGATTACAAATACCAATCATACTCATTAATTGAAGAGAGATTTTTCATTCAAATCATTTTGAGTATTCATCTAAAACATTGAAATATTTCTGATTATCATCTATCAAAGATGTTTCAAAGTATTGTATCACAGTTGTTCTCATACTGTTTTCAGAAATCAATATTTACAAAAAAGTAATAACCAACTTCATGAAACCTAAAATATTACTAAATAATATTACCAATTATTTAAGCTATTTTGCATCCTTCTCTTAATTTTATTAATTCTTCTTCTAATTATTTTCATTATAATTTATTAAAGACTTTAAAAAATTTTCTATTACTCTGCTAATATGATTATAAACATCTATTAAGTTGTTAATAGTATTATCTTTTATCATTTGCAAAAGTCTTACTATCAAAATTATCATGTATAAAATTTTAACTTAAAATAGTTAGTTGTTCATTTGATGATACAAAGACTGATAAAGGTTTATGATTTGATCTTTCCTTTTTCATCTTTCATTAGTTTTTCATCATAAATATTTTATTTGTTTTTAGTTAATTACTTGATTTGTATGTCTGTTATTAAAATAATTATATAAATGAAACTTGTTTAAGTATATAATAAAATTTGAATGAAATTAAACTAAAAATTATTAGAAAGACTAGATGAATCATTAGCACAAAGTTTTGTTCAAAAATATCACGAAGAGAAAAATAGAAAGGTTGCTCCAGAGGAATTCATCAGTGATGATTATAAAGGAAATTTTAGAGTAAGGCAAGTTGGAGATAAACAAGAAAACTTAAAGAAAAGTAAACTTGATGCTATGTCTACTGCTACATCTAATTTTTATAAAGAGACAGCTACACCAAATTCATCAAAGCCTCCTTCATCAATAAATACATCCAAATTATTAGATTAAAGCAAGATTTCTTAACTTAAATAAACAATAATATCAAACAGAATTACATCAGCTTAACCAACAAGACCTCTTATGATTAAAAAAATATAGAAAAACACAGAACAATTATAATTTGAATAAAAAGAATAAAAAGAATAAAAACCTCCAATATTTGCACTAAAAAGGTTATCATCTGCAAAATAGTAGTAATAAGATGAAGATAAATCAATTATTTAAAATTAGGAATAAAGTCTTAATAACTCTATAGTTACTAAACCTTCAATATTAAGGAGATCATCATTAACATAATAAGGAAAAAAAATTGAATTAAAAAAAGAAGAAGAAGTAGAAACAAAGAAATTATCTCTACCTAAATAGTAGGAATCTCAAATCTCAGAACCAATATTTTAATTATAAATAGCAAAAAGAAAAATAGATGATATGATTTACGATACAATGGATGTAGATACTTTATCAGAGATAACTAAAAAAAATGAAGTATATAATATAATAATTATATATTTTTAGAGCTAATTCGATTAAATTAAATCCATATAATTTAGATTTAATACTATGAATGATTCTCTTTATATGCTAGGAGAGTATTTATAAAATTTATAAGAATTAAAATTAAATCATTCTCAAATTGAATCATTGAGATTACTAGGAACTAAGTTAAGAAATTTATAAATACTTTGGATTAGCAATTCAAAATTGACTGATATTTCAGGTAAAATTATTTAAATTAATTTTTATTAGGAGTTATGAGTATGCCTAATCTAGTTGAATTTTATTGTTCATTTAATAATATAAAAGATATAAGTCCTTTAGCTTTTCATGAAAAGATATCAATATTAGATATTGAAGGTAATGAATTGGCTGAAGAGTCTTAAATTGATTATTTAGAATCTTTAAATCTACAATAATTAATCATAAGTTCAAATCCATTAATCAAAGAGGATTATTTAAGAGAAAAACTATATGAAAAATTACCAGCAACTGAAATATATATTGATGATAATGATATACCAACAGAATCTTAATTTATTTCAGAAACAAATCAAATTTAATAACTTTATGATATTGCTTAAATGATGGATTCAAAATTTGATGTATTTTAATTAAATTGTCTTAAAGCTTGTAAAAGTAGAAGAATTGAAAGATCTTGAAGAGAAAGTCAAATCTTAGTTAGAAAAAGAACTTCTAGAAGAACCAGATGAAAATAGGTTGTTGAGTTTATCTATAAAATAAAAACCTTTAGAAAAATCAAAATTAAAACGACCACAAACAGCATAAGTTTAATATAATTATACTGTAAGAATCTATCAATATTTAAATAAGCCTGATCCAACATCAGAATTAGTTGGACTTGATGAAGCTTTTGCAGGAAATCCATTAAAAGCAGCCAGAAAACATAAGTAAAATAAAGAATAAATTTTCGATCCTACTGATAGAAAAAGTATTGACATATAAACTTTATTAAATAAGTTCAAATGAGTAATGTAGTTAATATAAATAAATATAATCATTAATTTTGAAGTTCATCTATTATACCTTTTCTTTCTAATTCTATAATTTCTTCTTTATCATACCATTTAACTCTTTTTCCTTCAACCCATTCTCCAATTCTCATAACATTATCATTAGAATAATAAATTCCAACTCCATATTATTTACCTGTTTTCCAAATTCCTATATATTTTCTTCCATCTTCCCAAATAAATACTCCTTTACCATGTTTCTTATCATTATCATATTCCTCTTTTATTAAAACTAAAATACTCCTTTGTATAGTCTTCCATCTGGCCATTTAATTTCTCCTTTTCCATGCATTTTATTTTTCATCCAATCTCCAACATATAATCTTCCATCAGGCCATTAATAATTTCCAAATCCTTAAATTTCATTATCAAAAAACTCACCTAATTTATTTAAATTCTACATTAATTACCTTAATAACAAGAACCATCTGCAAAATTTAATCTTCCTTTACCATGTTTTTTACCTAATTAATAATCTCCTTCATATCTTGCTCCATCTGGCCATATTTCTATACCTCTTCCATGTTAATTATCATTTAACCACTTAAAATAAATTAAAAAACATATACCTCCCCTTAATATTTAGCTCCATTTACATGTATATATGATCCTAAACCATTTGCTGCATCATCTAACCAATCTCCATCATATACATCTCCATCAGCATGAATTAATTTTCCCTATTAATTTATTATTCCATTTACTTTCCCACAAGATTTGTCTTCCTTCCATTCACCTTCATAAACTGAACCATCTGGCCATATCTATTTACCATATCCATCTCTCTTACCTTAAATCCATTCACCTTCATATGATGCACCATTTTGTAACAATATTTTCTTGATTATTTATCATTTTTACTGGAAACTTCATTCTATCATTAACTCCTATACTCTTCTATATCAAAGCATTCTAATTTCCATCTTTTATTTCTGATCCTAGATTCTTTTCAATTTACTTTATAGACATCTTACTATGTTATGAAGATGCCATTAAATCAGAAACTGTATCACTTTTCTTTTTTTATGTTTTATCCTCCTCTTTTTCCTATTCATTCTTTATTTGTTATGAATGTTTTGATTTTTTTATTTATATTTCTAGAGATCTTCCAGAATTTTTTAAATTTTAAACTTCCTCCTTTGTACAACAAGTATTCATCTTACAAGTTTAACCCATTTTGCTTTTTGAGAAATAAATATTAATATGATGTAATTCTAAATAAATTTATTTGTAATCATTAATCTTATAACATTCTTAGATTGAAATCTTAATTCTAATTTCATATTTAATTATTTTTTTTATATGCTCTCATCATTAAATTAATTAAATTATTTTAGATTCTTTTCGGTATAATTTAACTATTTCATTAAACCATTTTTCTATTTGCATTATATTGTACTTTTTTTTTTTAACATTTTAGATTACAATTACATAATATAAGTTATAATCAATAAATTTTCAATCTAAAATATTCAAAAATTTATTCTTGATTTTGAATCTCAATCTAATCTACAATTTTTACAAATATTCTTTCAAATAACTTAAATTTTATAATTATACTTTATTATTAGTTGCACTAAATATTATTTCTTCATATCCTTTCTTTTTTAGTATAAACAAGAGATATCTCAACAATCTACTTCTCAATTTTTTTATTTTGAATTATCTTTCATAATATTAACTGCTGCTTATTTTAAATCTAATCCATTATCATACATCAACTTTTCCTATCTAAAAAATAAATATGATCTATCTGTTAAATCAAAAACTAAAACTCCTCCCACTAAAAAAAGAATTTTTCAATTCATTATCTTATTATCTAAGTAATTTATCTTAGATGAATGCAAAGACGAAATAACCTTATTTTAAATCCTTATATTTTTTATGAAAATTCCTTCCAAAAATTGTTTTATCAAACATCATTTCCAACTGAGTTGACTTTCATTAATAACAATTACTAATCTTACATATTATATTAGTTTATAAAATAAAGAAACAAACAGCTTTTTTTTGTAAAATAAGCGTAAATAAAAGAAATTTAATATTAAACTTAAATCTTATGACGTACAACAAATGTACTTTAGCTTTTATAATTTAATTTTTTTCTTAAAATTTAAATGTCAAGCGGAAATTAATGTTTCAAATTTATGCTAAAATTATTAATAATAAATTTATATTTCTCTTTTTTTTTTTTGTTTCTCTATCATGATTATGAAACCTGACAATTAAAATATAATATTAGATAGTTTTTTATTATGGTTTGTTAGAATATTTTGAAAATATCCTTTGTGGCTTAACATAACTTGTATATACTTAGATGGAAAAATAGAAACAATTCATCTGTCATTTGATCGAACAATTATGTCAAAATAATGAGTAATTAATATAACTAATAGAAAATCCTATGTAAATTTTTGTTCGCTCCAAAAGAAACGTATTTAATTCCTTTTTTATTGTTATTGAGATTATCAATTTCATATGATGTAATAAGAAATTAAGATTTTGCAGGCAATAATGATTAATTGAAATGGATTGTTGTTTAATTTGTTTTTTTAATGATTCATAGTTTGTTAAACAAAACTATTTGTATTAAGTATAGATTTAAGGGATAGGATTTAAGTTGATCTATTTATAATAATATTTAATATAATGAATATGAAAAATATATAAATATATGAATATGAAAAATATATAATTATATAAATATATAAGTGATAAAATAAATTCTTAACGTTAATATTAAAAATCCAATTTTCTGCAATAATGAGTTAATTTTAAAGACCTACTTCATCAAGAAAAGGCACGAATAACCTTCCAGTATAATAAGGAGATATAGAGGAATATATGTAAAAATATAGAATTAGTTGTTAGATAAATATTATATGATCATTAAAAGAGTTGTGAGAAAGCAGGTAAGTATTTGGAAGCAGATTAAGCTAAAAAGAGGTTGGGAGAATTAAAGAAAGAGTTAGATACAAAAAATAAAGTAGATGTAAAGGACAGACATTGTTCAGAGAAATAAGAGATTGAGAAAGCTCATTTGGAAGAATTTAATTAATTTAATTAGTTTTGGGATTAAAAGATGTCTGAATTTGATAGTGAAGCTTAGAAGGTGAAAGAATAAACACTTTAAAGATAAGAAGATGAATTAAGATAGTTTTCAGAAGAGTTAGAAAATTCACTTCCAGTTAGGCCAAAGGATTCTGCTGAACTTTTGGCATTAAGAAAGACTGAAGAGTAATTGGCTAGATAAGAAAAGTATTAAATAATATTAATATATTAGTTATTTGGAAGCTCATGTGATTCAATCAAGAATATAAGCGTAAGAGAGAGATGAATATGAGAAATGGACATCTTGTAGATAATAGAAGATAAGAAATTTAATTACACAATTGAGATAGAAATAAATAAATGAATTAAATGCTTTAACATAGAGAATATTAAGTGGATAAGAAGAATAAAGGAAAATAAGATCTTAAGAATTAGAGAAGTAAAATAAATATGAATTTAATTTTAGGTTATTGTAAAAGTATTAAAATGTAAGAAAAGAATTAGAGAGTTAATAAACTTAAGAAATAACTAGGTTAGATAAGACAAGCAAAACCTAATGTATGAAAATATAATTTAGAATTAATAGCAATAATGTAATAATCAAGGATGAATCAATCTAGAATGTAATCAAATTAAGTTAAAGACGAGAACCAGTATATCAGATGATATATTTAGTTAATATACTATAATAATATATAAATTAAAATTCATATGGGTTCAGCATGTATTAAAAAGCAACCACATCAATAACGATAATAATAACAACGACAAATATAATCTCGATAATCATAAAGTACAAATGTGTCATGCCATTAAAACACATAACGTCGAGCCTCAGAATCCCAATAAGTTTAATAACAAACAAATTAGATCCAAATCAAAGAAAATTAATCAAAGCCTTAAATAAATAGTGGAGTAAAGGTTTTAACTAATTTAGTTCACTTCCCCAAGATCTGATTTAAATGATAGATCAATGCTTAGTAAAAATGAATTAACAAAAGTTGAACCATTAAAACATCGCTTTCTTTAATAAGAGTCAGATAGTTATCTTTTTAAAAATAATGATGCCCCAGATTCAGATATAGCAATATAAGTGAAGGAACCAGATATAACAAATTTAAATGTCATTAAAATATTGAAATCTCTTCCTCCTTTTTAGTATGATCCTGAATTGAATAAAAAATTCAATGATTGTATATCTTTACCACCTCATGTAATTATTATATCAATCTAAATTAGTAATTCATTAGTACTGGAATAATATATGTAGGACAATGGAGAAATAAATAAAAATAAGGCAAAGGTCGTTAATATTGGCCAGATGGAACTTATTATGAAGGATATTGGTAGAATCATGGAGCTAATGGTAGAGGAAGATTAATACGTTGTGATGGTTCATATTATGTATTGATTAATAATACATTAATTTAAGGAAGGAGATTGGCTTGATGATTTATAATGTGGATTTGGTAAAAATGTAGATACTGATGGTAATATATATGTAGGAGAATGGAAAGATGATGAAAAAGATGGAAATGGTACAGAAAATTGGGTATCTGGAGATATATATACAGGTTAATATTAAAGTGGTATGAAACATGGTTAAGGAAAATATATATGGTCTAATGGGAATTCTTATGAAGGTAGTTATTCTAAAGATTTTATTGATGGATTCGGCACTTATAAATGGCCAGATGGTTAAATCTATACTGGAGAATGGATTAAAAATTAAATGTATGGTAAAGGTACCTTTTATTGGGCTAATGGTAATAAATATGTTGGAGATTATAAAGAGGATAAAAAAGAAGGTTATGGAATCTTTTCATTTGCGGATGGAAAAACCTATAAAGGAGGATGGCATAATGGAAGATAACATGGAAAAGGAGTCTTAATAGAAGCAGATGGAACTGAAATTATTGGAGTTTGGGAAAAAGGAAAATTAGTTTCATAAGAATGAATCTTAATATTTAAATCATTTGCTTTAAATATTTTTATCTGTTTTCCTTAAATATTCCTCTTATTTTTATATCTCATCTTCTAATTTATAATTATAATCAGCAACTAATATTTATGACTATTGTTTGATAATTTTCTTATTATAATTTTTTTATTAATATTATTATTGTTATATATTATTTATGAAATTTAGTATCTACTGTTGTTCTCCAAACGTTAAAGGTTCAAGAACTTAATAAAAAAACGATGAATCTACTATGGTAAGTATTAGAAGCATCTCTCAAATTAGTCTACCTTCTATTTCTAAAAAAAAGAAACCGTGGGTCTTTCAAGATGATTATGATTTCTTAAAAGATGAAAAAAGAATTTTTAAATTATTAGATGATGAAAATTCTCCCTATATTAATAGAAGACAATAAGCTCTTAAATTAATTTAACAAATTGATTATAATGATCCTGCAGATATTGAAGAAAGATTCTCATTTATTTTAAAGTATAATTTTATAAATAATCAAGAGATACTTAAAACAAACAAGAATAGGCAATCTTTATAATATTGGAGTATTTGCTTTTGCTTTTGTATTACAAATTAATAACTTATTTCAAAAAGCCATATAAGTTTGGTAAAAGTTTCTTATCTTTTGCAATGGTCATAGAGCATTCAAATATAAAATGATAGCTTACAAATTTCTAGCTGAACTTTACCTTCTAGATGGTGATCTAAGAAGATCTTTGAATTATTCCAAAAAATTCCTAAAATATGCTTTATGTTTCAAAGAATATGAATATGAATTAAATGCTTATGAATTAATTGGCAAGATATATTACTATAAACAAGAATCATAATTAGCTAAAGCTTTTCATTAAAAATTTATGGAAGGTGAATCCCTTTCCAATACTGATTAAATTAGAGTTTAAGCTAAAAAACTTTTTGATTTCAAAATTAAATAATAGTAAAGTTTAGGTAAAATTGATACAGATAGTGAAGAAGAATTTGAAATAAATAAATTAGTAGAACCTAAAGAACTGACTTTTAATCCAATTAAAGTAAAAGATGTTTTAATTAAAAATAAACATTTATGGGGTCATGTCAAAAGAGAGTGTGAACCTTTAGGTCCTATCAATAGAAGTATTATGGATAGAAAGTTGTTTTAAAGAGAATATTATACATAATTGAGTCACAACAATAGTCTTCAAAAATTTGTTAATAATCATGGAATTCAATTAACAACAACAAAGAAAAATTTTATTGTAATAGATAAATTAATATTTGATATACAATAATTTTGATTTAATCATAATTCTTTTCATATGTTTTTGTTTGACTGAATACTCATTCTAATTTACAACTTTTCTGAAAATTGTAGAATAATTTTAAATTTTATTTCGTTTCAAAATTTTTGTTCAAAATATTAATAAATAAAGCTTCACTTCAAAATCAGCATTTCAGTTTTAGGACATTAAAATTGTTTTAGAATTTATATNATTTCTTAAAAGATGAAAAAAGAATTTTTAAATTATTAGATGATGAAAATTCTCCCTATATTAATAGAAGACAATAAGCTCTTAAATTAATTTAACAAATTGATTATAATGATCCTGCAGATATTGAAGAAAGATTCTCATTTATTTTAAAGTATAATTTTATAAATAATCAAGAGATACTTAAAACAAACAAGAATAGGCAATCTTTATAATATTGGAGTATTTGCTTTTGCTTTTGTATTACAAATTAATAACTTATTTCAAAAAGCCATATAAGTTTGGTAAAAGTTTCTTATCTTTTGCAATGGTCATAGAGCATTCAAATATAAAATGATAGCTTACAAATTTCTAGCTGAACTTTACCTTCTAGATGGTGATCTAAGAAGATCTTTGAATTATTCCAAAAAATTCCTAAAATATGCTTTATGTTTCAAAGAATATGAATATGAATTAAATGCTTATGAATTAATTGGCAAGATATATTACTATAAACAAGAATCATAATTAGCTAAAGCTTTTCATTAAAAATTTATGGAAGGTGAATCCCTTTCCAATACTGATTAAATTAGAGTTTAAGCTAAAAAACTTTTTGATTTCAAAATTAAATAATAGTAAAGTTTAGGTAAAATTGATACAGATAGTGAAGAAGAATTTGAAATAAATAAATTAGTAGAACCTAAAGAACTGACTTTTAATCCAATTAAAGTAAAAGATGTTTTAATTAAAAATAAACATTTATGGGGTCATGTCAAAAGAGAGTGTGAACCTTTAGGTCCTATCAATAGAAGTATTATGGATAGAAAGTTGTTTTAAAGAGAATATTATACATAATTGAGTCACAACAATAGTCTTCAAAAATTTGTTAATAATCATGGAATTCAATTAACAACAACAAAGAAAAATTTTATTGTAATAGATAAATTAATATTTGATATACAATAATTTTGATTTAATCATAATTCTTTTCATATGTTTTTGTTTGACTGAATACTCATTCTAATTTACAACTTTTCTGAAAATTGTAGAATAATTTTAAATTTTATTTCGTTTCAAAATTTTTGTTCAAAATATTAATAAATAAAGCTTCACTTCAAAATCAGCATTTCAGTTTTAGGACATTAAAATTGTTTTAGAATTTATATCCAAGATTTAAAAAAAAATTCTAATTTCAAACTATAATTAAGAAAAAGACTTTATTAGTGATTGAAAAATAATTTAAACAACGAAAAATCAGAGTTAAATAAATAATTAGATTATCAATGCTTATAGAGATTTTTTTTAAATAAAATTTTTCATTTATTAATCAAAATATTAAAATTATGATATTTATTTAATTATAGATTACTCGACAAGTATTAAAGAAAGCAAGAATTTTGTATAAGAAAATCTCAAATCAAGTATCAGATTTGAATCATGTAGATGTATTACTTGAATTTGGTTTTCTCTTCTTTTAGATATTATTGATCTATTTTTTTAATATAATCAGAATCTTAAACTTTAAGTTCAGCCTAAAGTTAGTGTATTTTAGCTTGACTTAATTTTTAGTAATTGTTTGAGAATATTAAATAATGAATAATAATTATGTTTATTATTAGACTACTTATAAACTTCACAATTTAGGATTTTGTTGGTTAACATCTTAAATACCTAATACTCTTTCTAAAGTATCCAATCCATATTTAGAAGGAGCTCCTGTTTCTTTTAATAAAGTTCTATTCAATTTTGAGTTTTGAATATATTCCTTATTCATGAATTTTTGATGCCACTCAATCATTTTATCAGTTCCAGGTGTTTAAAGACCAAGCATTTCTGAAAGATCCTAAAATTAAATATAAATTTACTTTAAGTATACATAATCCATAAGGAATATCTTCCCAAAAGATTCTGGCTTCAGTATTTAATTAAACACCTCCTTAGACAGGTTTAGTCGGTATTTAAATAGTAGCATATCCAGCATTAGTTCTAAAAACAGTTTTCAAGTTAGATTTATCTTTAACTTGATCACCATATTATTAAATAATTCTTTCCTTAATTGGTATGATTAGATCTAAATTAAATTGAGGATATCTTTTTAGAATTTCCCTTTTGATTGCTTAGATTTCATCATCCAAAATTTGGAGCATATATGCACTAAAATCATCAAAATCTTCATAAAATGTAGGTACTTCATTAGGTTGATAAACTTATTTACCATCCCAATTCTAAAAATAAATATATTAATAATACTCTAAATACAGCATAGACTCTAGCAGGATGAATAATTTAATTGCTAGGAGTTAAAGTTAATGTTAAAAAGTTTGGTGCTTATAAAACAGGTATTTAAAACATATTTTCTAATAATAAAAAGAGTTCTTCTTTTCTACTAAGATTTGAGATTGCACATTAAAGTTTTGTTTTTGGTCCAATTATTCTAACAGATTCTCCATATTTAAATATTTTGCAAAGCCATGGAATATTATATAGACCAAAATAAGTAATATTATCAGTTTTGATTCTATCTCCAAAAACGCTTCTGCACATCCATTCAAATCCACCTTAAGCAAATAATGTACCCTATTATTATAATTACTATAATTTTATTACTACAAAAGAATCTTTAGTCACATAAGGAGCAATCTTTTATAATATTTCATGATGAACATGAGCTGGTCCTCCTATAATCCATAGTTTAGCCCCATTAAAATCTTAAGGATTATTGGAAACTTTATTAATTTTTCCTATATTATTCATCATAAAAAAATATACCAACAAAATTTCCAAGTGATTCCCATGGACTTCCTTTTGTCAATCCTACTATTTCCTATTTCCAATCTTAAGGTTTTCTTGTAAAGACATTCACTTAAATGTTTTCAAAACGACCTGCTGATGCTACTGTTGCATGAGAACCATTTCCACCTCCACATACTACAATATTTGTTGGAATCATTTAATTTTATTTCATTAATTTGATTTTAATCAAATGTAAAATCAAAACTAAAAAATAAATAAAAATAAATAAAAATAAATAAAAAATTTTTCCGATACCGGGGATTGAACCCGGGTCCCCAGGGTGAAAACCTGATATCCTAACCACTAGACTATACCGGAAATGTTAAAGATTATGAGATTATTTCAGTTTTATTTGGTAAAAATTTATATTTAATTTTCATTATCTTTGTAATTTTTCAATATAATTCAATAATTCTCTTGGAGTGACTTATTTTCTATCTTCAGATAATTTAAATTTTTATTAATAATGAGTATTATTAACAATATAAATTGTAAGTTCTAACATCTTTTCTAGATCTAATTCATAAAAATTTTAGTTCTTTATATACAAGATATAATACTTTCAATTAATTAAATACTTCTATGTATCTTTCAGCTTAATCTAATTAAAAATCTTTATCTGTGTATAATTCATCAGATTTTGAATCCAAAAGCATAACTCTTACATTTCTTGGAATAACTTGAAAATCTTACTCATCAAGTTTGAGCAGTTCCTTCAAGCTTGGGTTATTTTATAAACAATTACTTCAATTTTTTTAGGTGTCATATTTTCCATTTTCTCTTTGATAATTTTATCAATTTATAATTTAGGGAATATTTATAATTTCTAAACATCACTTTAATGTTATTCATTATTACTATTAATATAAATAATATTTATTACCTTTATATATAATTACTTTAAGTTCTTTATAAATAACGTGTTTGATGTCCTGTATTATCTGGTTGACTAAAGTATCTTTTTAATTCTGTAGGATGATTTTCAGGTATAAGATGTGATTCTTCCATAAGTTTCTCCAATAATTAAATTTGATCTCTCTTAAGTCGATTTGCTTCTTCAGGATCAACATAAAATTAGAATTCTTCCATTACTGGTCCATCTGGAGTGAGATGTCTTTTTTTCATAAAATTAATTCGAAATTCATCAAGAATGTCTTCTCTTTATTGAAATCCTTTTACTCGTTTTCTTCCTAATTCAGCAATAACATTATTTTAAATTTCAGCTATATCCTTAGATTATTATTCTTTTAACATTTGTTCTTATCTTTGATATTCTTGACGATTAATATTTGAGTGTCCTAATGATTGCCATTTAAATTAGTAATATTTTTGTTTGTCTTTCAATTCTCTTTATCCCATAAGAAGAATTTGCTTAAGTGTTTTAGAATATTGAGACTCTTTTGAAGACTCATACAAAATGTCTTAGAGAATCTAATTAATTAATGAATATAATGCACCTATTCAATATTGATGGATTCTATTGGACAACGAATCAGATTTGCTTATTCTGGATTACGGATCGATTCAAAGAGTATTTGGTTTGTTTGCTGTTCTTCTTTTGATTTTTTTTTTATTATAGGTAATTATTCCTCAAAGATGTCACTGTAATCGTCATCCTTCTCTGTTTTGTTGTTTTATTTACGCTTAGTATTCTTTTTACTCATTTCAAAGATTTAAATATTAAAATATCTAATTACAATTCACTTCTTTTTTTTCGGGGTTGGTTTTAAAGCTTTAATTGCATTAATCACAAAATAGATCAAAAAGATTGCTCCTAGAATTGGAAACACTATCAAGTAATTGAAATTCATTCCAAAAACACCAAGAGGAGGAACTTCAGATTGGATTTCACTTTGAATATCTTTATTAAATTCTGTTTCAAGACTTTTCACTATAGTTGAGATGATGTCGTCCAATTATGGGTTAGGAATTATGTCTTTATTTTTAAGATCTTTAATATAATGAGTGTAATCAAAGCCCTTTACAACTTCTCTATATGTTACATGCAAAGATTATCCTGATTCAAAATCTTTGATAATCTAAAAAACGCGTGTTTAACATATATGTTTACTTATTTGCTATCAGCCAGAGGAAGGGTAGAAAAACACTTTTTTATCATATAAACTCTAATATCATGGACAATCTTATCTTTATCATTTTATGAATAACGCTTTGCTACAGATTCAACCACATGATCAAATGTCTAGACAAATGTATACATTAATCAAAATACCTTAAATTTTTGATTGTCTTACAATGTGATAAGCCAACATGAAGTGATAACTTCTACGTTATCAGATACAGCATTGGTATATTAAACATAGAGACAAAGACAGAGAGTCAATATGTATGGAAACATGATTTATTTATATGATTATTAATTTATTTATTTTATATGCCTCCTAAAACAACAAAAGATCAAAAGGGTCGACAATTATTCAAAGTAGGAACACCATTAAAGGATGTAATTCCATAGAGTGTAAAGAATCCACCAAGAGATCCGAAGACTTTAAAAGCACCAGAATAAATAACTAAGTAGAGTATGTAAGGTAAAGCAAATTGTTAATTTACAAAAGAATATCATGCATTTGCTGACCCAGAAGAATGGCCAGGTGATGAAGTTATATAAGGCATAAATCTTTTATAAGGTGAGAGTTAATTAACGAAGTGTAATTTTGAAACTGACAAATATGTTGCTTTTTGGAGAAGACCAAAGAATTTTTTAAGATAAAGATGGCAATAGTATAAATATAATTGATGTTAGAGAATCTGAACATGAACCACCTTACATGAATATGAGAGAAAATCGATACAATATGAATGATGATTATTATTCAACTAGATTGGAGACAGTAGAGAAAATACATTATATGGAGAAGGAAGTAGAACATTAATTGACAATTTGTGAGAGTTATGAGAGAATGGAAACACAAGATGAAGTAGAGTTGAGAAGAAAAGACTTTTTAGAGAAGCAAGCTGCTTAATAAAAAAATAAGAAAGCTGGTAAAAAATAAGCAGAGGAAGTATTTGATGAAAATCCTAAGATGACATCTGATGTTAGATTAAGTGATTTAATGTGTAGTGATACATTACCACCTAATTCTCGTTGGATTGCATCCTAATTATAATAAATTAAGGATAGAGATATTAGAGATTGTTATACTTAGAAATCACTTTCAAGCAAGATTTACCCTTAAAAAGATGGTGCACCTATTTATAATCCAAATGGAAAATATATAGTGAAATTATATTTTATGGGAAAAGAGAGAAAAATATAGGTATCTGATCATATGCCAACAACTTTTGATGGTTAAGCTTTATTACCTTAAAGTGTTGATAAAAATTAATTATGGCCAATGATAATAAGTAAAGCAGTTTTATAATTGTGGGATTATTAAAGTAAGGGAAGTTTAGTAGGAGATGGATTTGTGATGTATTCATTAATGGGTTTATTGACTGAAACTATAGATTTAAAAACAATTAATAGTTGGGGTATAATTGATAATATGATGAATAATAATCATTATGTTTAAAAAGATGTATTTGTATCTACTTATAGTTATAAAAATTAATCAAATTTAAACACAAATAATAGGTCAAAAAAAGAATTTTAATTGGAATTATTGAGAAATCCTAAAAAAGAATTTGAAAATTATGAAATTGGTCGAAATAAACATGGTTCTCCATCATAACATTAATAATAATAAGATGAATAGGAGGAATAATAAGAAGAAATGTAGTAAGATGATGGTTAAGAAAAAGTATAAAGATTTAGAAAAACATAAAGAGGATTTTCATTTGAAAGTTTGAGTAGATCATATTCTATACCTAAATCATTAAAGATTCCTGGAAATACAAATTTAAATACTTGTTTTTCATATTCAATAGTTGAATAATTTTAAAATGAGACTGGATTTAATATGGTATATGCATAAAAGAGAAGTGATAGAGAATTAAGATTGAGATAAGAATATTTTGATTTGTGTAAGACTCCTATGAATAAAATGACTAAAGAAGAGAAATTAGAATTGAGAAGAAGAAAGAAAGAAATAAAAGAAAAACTGCAAGATGATGATAAAAAAAGGATATCTTTAATCAGTTAATAACCAGTTAAGCATAGATATTTAAGATTAAAGAGTGATGTTTAAGGTAAAGATCCAGTAATAGTTTTCAGTCCTTTAGCAGCTGATGAAATTTATATAGCTAAAAAATGTGTAGTAAATAAACTTAATAAGCCACCTAATTATGATATTCCAGAAATAAAAGGAGATGATAAATCTGTAGTTTCAGCTAATCCAAAAAATACTGATGATAGTTTTACTGTAAAACCTTTAGAGGATTTTTCATCTGTTGCAAATGCTTAAGAACCATTTAATAGAGGAGAAGGAGGATTCTGGGTACATGAAAAAGAATTTCTAAGTCTTTTCGAATATATTCAAATAGCTTATGATCCAAAACGATATAATCTATAACTTTTACAAATTCAAAGTAATCCTGATAATGATATTACTAATTATGATAATATTGAAATGATCATTGTTTAAAGAGATCCAGATGCTGATGATAATGCATAAGTTTCATTCCTTTATGGATTTTAACCTAAATATTCTCAAGATAAAGATCTTAATTAATAAATAAGACCATATTCTATGCTATAACGCTTTGATCTAGAAACATATGAATCTATTTTAGATTATAAATTACTTAATTAATGTGTTAGTTCTTAGATGTTGTTATTAGATAATAAAAATCATATTTTCAAAATGAATATATATTCACCACTTAATTTTACTATGTGGTTAGCATCTAATAATAAAATAATTACTCAAAGTGTTTTTGACTATTTAATTGATTATGAAAATTATTAGAAACAATCTTTTTAAATTGATTATCCATAATGTGAAGCTAATAGATATTATGTCTATTTTAGATTCAAAGTGTTCTTGAATTCACCTAAAGATAATGGTTCATTTGTTTATAGATTAAAAAGTACTACTGATAATTAATTGTTAAAATTTCTCAAAATAAAATTGTGTGAAATTCCACCACCTGATAATAATTTAATGCTTACAACTATTGAAGGTGTTCACAAAAATCTATTTGAAAGTGAATCCATCATTAACGGTACACAAAGAATGATGCTTAGAAGTTAAACTAATTATTACTTTATCCTAGAAGGAACTCCTTTATATAATACTTAAGAAGGAACTTTTGAGTTAGATTTCTTAGTCAATTCAGAATTTACATTCACATTATTAGAGAATGTTGAACCTACTCGTTATTATGACAAATACATTCCCACTAAATATGGTACCATTTTTAGAGAAAGAATCTTTGCAAATGATGCTTATGCTAGCATTTATGTTAGATTAACTGAAGGACAATAAGCTTAATAATAATAATAAGTAGCTAAAGGAAAACAAACTAAAGGGGGACCTTAAGAATTAGAAATTGTTGAATCTGAAATGAGAGGAGAAAGACTTATTCGTTTAGAATTATATCATGGAGAAGATCTTATTGTTTATAATTATGGAATCAATTCAGTAACACTTTCTAATATTGCTTTACCTAAAGATGAAAATTACGTAATCTAAGCTTCATTCGATCTTAGAGAATGGCCAGAAGCTAAAATTAAATCTGAAGAAACCGATAATATATATTGGTTTACTACTATTTTTGCTTCTGATACTGTTGCATTAGTTAGAGATACAACAAAAGAAGACAAAGAAAAAGCTATAAAAAAATCTTGGGAAGATAAAGAACCAGGAAGAGCTGTTAATGCTAAAAAGTCTAGAACTAAATATTTACTTACATTAAAAGAAGAATTAACACCTGATGAATAAGCACTTGTAAATGCACCAAGAATGACTAAAAAGCAAAGAGAAGAGGAAGCAAAGTAAGCTGCTTAAAAAAAGGGTCCAAAAAAAGATGATAAAAAAACTGGTAAATAAACAAAAGTTGAGGCACCTGTTGAAACTGTTCCATAATAAAGATAAATACCTAAATCTGAAAATCATGTTAATGAAGCAATTACTTAATTTCTATAACATTTAGAATAAGATAGGATTATGGATCATTATGCTAGACATGCTGGATTAATCAATGTAAGAAGTGATGTATAAAAAAGAGAAATTGTAGAAGGAATTTTAATGGGTAAGGAAGAGATTGCTGGAATAATTTAAAGAAATCTTAAAATGAGAGAAGAAATTAAGCTTCTATAAAAGTATCTATTATTTATAGACTTTTAGGGATAATAAAGAAATTCTAATTAATGAATTTCAATCTTATAGATCATCATACAAATAAGAACTTACAGATATATTCTAATAAAGAGATTGTATCAAATAAGATTTAACTTAATTAATGAAAAAAGAGTAATAATTATTTGATGTAATATTTTAATTAATTTTTATATAGTTATGTAAATCAGATAAAGTAGGAAATCCAGAAGATATTGAAAAATTGATTGCTGATCCTTCTTAATTGGATCCAGTGTTGGTGAATGCAGCTAAATAAGTTATTAATAATTGGAGGATTGCAATAATTCAAGAAAAAATAAACACAGCTTTATAAAACTTTGATATTGATACATTATAAAAGTGTGTTGATCAAATTTCTTAATTAAATATTGAAGGAATAGATACAAGTTCTGCAGAAGATATGTTAGATGAAGCATCAGGAAATCCAAACTTTTAAACTGAGAAATTAGCAGAACTTAAAAAGTAGGGTAAAAAGCCAAATAAAAAATGAGAATATAAATTTGGTAATATATAAATTAAACACTTATTATTGAATTTAATTATTTTATTATAAAATAATAATAATGGAGATGTTAATATTAATTATATGTAAAATAACTAAAAATTAATCTTATGTGCTTCAGATCTTCATCTAAATTTTGAAACAGTTCAATAATTGATAGAGAGGGAAAAGAATTAGAAATTCGATGCTGTATTTTTATTAGGAGATTTTTTAAATTTGTAACATACATAAGGAGAGGATTCAAATTTAGATAATTTAAGAAAGTTATTGAATCCTTTTAAAAGTTTTGGGTGTTAAATTTATTTAATTCCAGGGAATCATGATAGTAATGAATTACTAGAGGATAATTTTATGGAGGAGGGGTTTACAAATGTTCATAAGAAATCATTATAGATAGGAGAAGATTTATGGATAGTTGGTTTAGGTGGAAGTATACCAGGTAGTATAGAAATGTATAATAAGGATTTAATAAGTAAGGGTTGATTTGGTAAGGATATCCATACAAGAGTGATGAGGAATATTAATAANGTAGAAGGAATTTTAATGGGTAAGGAAGAGATTGCTGGAATAATTTAAAGAAATCTTAAAATGAGAGAAGAAATTAAGCTTCTATAAAAGTATCTATTATTTATAGACTTTTAGGGATAATAAAGAAATTCTAATTAATGAATTTCAATCTTATAGATCATCATACAAATAAGAACTTACAGATATATTCTAATAAAGAGATTGTATCAAATAAGATTTAACTTAATTAATGAAAAAAGAGTAATAATTATTTGATGTAATATTTTAATTAATTTTTATATAGTTATGTAAATCAGATAAAGTAGGAAATCCAGAAGATATTGAAAAATTGATTGCTGATCCTTCTTAATTGGATCCAGTGTTGGTGAATGCAGCTAAATAAGTTATTAATAATTGGAGGATTGCAATAATTCAAGAAAAAATAAACACAGCTTTATAAAACTTTGATATTGATACATTATAAAAGTGTGTTGATCAAATTTCTTAATTAAATATTGAAGGAATAGATACAAGTTCTGCAGAAGATATGTTAGATGAAGCATCAGGAAATCCAAACTTTTAAACTGAGAAATTAGCAGAACTTAAAAAGTAGGGTAAAAAGCCAAATAAAAAATGAGAATATAAATTTGGTAATATATAAATTAAACACTTATTATTGAATTTAATTATTTTATTATAAAATAATAATAATGGAGATGTTAATATTAATTATATGTAAAATAACTAAAAATTAATCTTATGTGCTTCAGATCTTCATCTAAATTTTGAAACAGTTCAATAATTGATAGAGAGGGAAAAGAATTAGAAATTCGATGCTGTATTTTTATTAGGAGATTTTTTAAATTTGTAACATACATAAGGAGAGGATTCAAATTTAGATAATTTAAGAAAGTTATTGAATCCTTTTAAAAGTTTTGGGTGTTAAATTTATTTAATTCCAGGGAATCATGATAGTAATGAATTACTAGAGGATAATTTTATGGAGGAGGGGTTTACAAATGTTCATAAGAAATCATTATAGATAGGAGAAGATTTATGGATAGTTGGTTTAGGTGGAAGTATACCAGGTAGTATAGAAATGTATAATAAGGATTTAATAAGTAAGGGTTGATTTGGTAAGGATATCCATACAAGAGTGATGAGGAATATTAATAAGATTTAGAGAAACTAAATGTACCAGAAGTAGGAAATATCATATTAATGACTCATATAGGTCCAAGTGAGAGTTAAACAACGATCAGTAGTGAAAATGGATGGGATAATCTAATCAGATCTGGAAGTGATTCATTATCAAATTTTATTAAGAAGAAATTGAATATCATATTGAATGTTCATGGACATACACATGATGGAGTTGGAAGTAGAATGGTAAATTAGTGTAAAGTAGTTAATGTTGGTCCATTACTTTATGGTAATTATAGCATTATCAGGATATCAAATAAGGTGGATAAAATTGAACATATATTTATTTGATAATTTATATTTTAATTACGGATGTTAAGCAAATACTCAATTAGATCATTAACTCTATTAAAATTCCAAAGATATAGGTTTAGTTAAGTGAATTAAAAACAAAAAACAGAGTAAGAGTAAGATGAATGGGAAGAAAGAACTCTTGAAGCTGAAGAAGCAAATCCCAAATTGGAAAATAAAGAGAAAGCATTCTCATACTTTAGATTATTTTCAAGAATATTTTGGTGGACAAGTTCTGCTTTATTTGGCTATAATTTATATCTAAATAATTATAAAACTGATCCAACAAATGAATTGGGTATTATTAAAAAATATGATATAGGCTATTAGAAACAAATAAATGATTTAGCAAAATATTGTCAAGATTAATATTAAGCATTTTATGATGTAAAAATAGTTTATTTAAATATTGTAGTTTATGACTAAGCCAGCAATTGATAAATTATTGCCAGATATCCCTGAGTTACCTTTTGGATATGAAATACCTAAAACATTAGTACTTAATGTATCAGGTACTTTATTGCATATGGATTACGTTTTTGGTGTAGGGTAATACATTTAAAAATTAATTATTATTAGAGGAGAAATCAAAAGAAGAAATGGTTTATAAAGATTCCTTGATAAATTACCTAAAATGTATGAGGTTGTAATTTTAAGTGATGATGAAACTATGGTATTTTTAATCAATATACAGTTTACTTAACAAATTACTCAAAAATTAGATCCTACAAGACAAATCTTTGCTGGTGCTTTTGGCAGAGAATCAATGGTATTTGAAAAAGGAAGATATATCAGAGACTTAAAATATCTTAATCGTCCTCTTAATAGAGTTGTAGTTGTTGATTCTGATCCTGAAAGAATGTACTAATATTAAGACAATGGTATCTTCATTAAACCTTATGATGGACAATAAAATGATGAAGTCTTAAAAGATGTTCTTTTACTCCTTGAACGTAATCCATTATATTTTTAATACAGATCTCTCTAAACCTCAAATCAAAGATGTTAGAGCAGAACTTAGGAAATTTGGAAACTTTGATCCACAAGTTAAATACTTAGAAGAAGTTAAAGCTAGAGAAATTAACATTAAATAAACTATGAATAAAGGTCTCTTTGGAATCATCAATCAAAGAAAAAATCCTTAATTTGAATAATCTAGAAGACACTGAAATAATTTAATTATCATATGTTTGTTATTTCTATGTTGATATTCTAAAAATATAAATATTATTATTATTCTATCAAAATAATTTCATGAATAGCTTTTTCTATTCTTATAATTTCTATCTCTTTAAACCCTTCTTTCTCTTTTAAATCTTTTAAAGTGCCAATCCTGCTTTATTATTCATCCATTTCAATGCTAATAATTTTCTGTTTCTCTCAAGTAATTTATTAGCATTTTACTCAAATGTCACATTATTTTTTTACCATTCTAACAATGTTTCAATTATTATTGATGTATTTTTATACTATTCTTCATATTATTTAATAAAATCTGATTAAATCATCTTTCTGCTGAAGTATTTATTCCATAATTAATTAAACTCAACTTCTTTTTGATCTAAATGTTTTAATTATTACGATATAAAGTGGAAATCAATAGAGTTTGTCAATAACATTGAATAAAATGTAGTCAATAATATTTTTCTTACTCTAATAAATTCATTTATTATATCAACATATTTTGATGTCTTCAATTTCCTTGGTAAATCATATTCACTAAAATCATATTAGAAAGGCTTAAAGAATTTTTCTCCTTTTCTCTTTGCCTAAAATGCAGCAACTATTTTTCTGGTTTTAATTTCAAGATTTTCACTTCTCTTTTAAATATTTTACCATTCATCTAAACAACTCTAATATGCTGCTTCAATTGTTTAATCTGTTAATTTATTTACAACATTTAAAGTATACAATCTAACATCTTATGCGAAAAATAATTTAATTGCATTATTATTTATAGTTAAGGCATCAAATCTTTCCTTTTAAGGTAGATTTATTACTTTCATTATTTATGCATATTATTCCTGTTCATCTTAAGCACTTACATCATTTATTATTTATTTAATTTAATTTATTACATTAACTTTTATATCATCTAAATTCAGAACTAATGTGTAAATTAACAACATTATCTTAAAACTATAGATTTCAGCTAAATTTTTTTAAATTTCTACTAATTATTCTATTATGTTAGCTATACCTTCTTAATTTTAAACAGGATGGAAGTTTGTCTCATATAAATATACCTAGTCTTAAGATTAAGTAATTTTATCGAAATAAATAAAGTATCTATTTGGAATTTTTATTTGACATTTATTTTTTTTATTTAGTAAATACCCTACTAAATTATTTATGAATAAATATGTTAATTAATAATATTGCTCGTCTGGAGTTAATAAATCATATCTTTCTTCTTGATAAGCAAAATAAAGATCAGTTGCGTCAGAAATTACATTAAATTTCTTACAGATTAAGCATTCTAGATATTAAAGATAAGGTTCATATTTATTACATTATCCTTATTTAATTTTATGGCTAAGGTATTAATAAGTAATGTGATTGCAATCTGCATAATTCATTAAGTGAATGAATTTTACCATAGCACAATGGAATGTTTATGAATCATTAAACTATTTATTAATCTTTTTTAATGCATGTTAAATTATAAAACATCTTGACTCTGCTAATTGACATTTAAGATAAGGGTTTTTTAAAAAGTAAATTTATTAGGCTAATTAACCTTTATTATTCTTAAACAAAAATTTAACATTAAGTTGTTCATCTGTTTATTCAACTTTAAATCCATGCTTCATTTTAAAATCTTCTTATTATTTTTAGTAAAGTTATTCTTATTCCTTTGAAATCCAATCATTAACAGTAGTTAAGCTAATATTTACTCTTTATTATTAATTTTATTTTAGTTACTAAGTGTATTTTGTTCTACTATATTAATAGATACTCAAATTCTCAAAATGATCTTCATATTCATGTGGATACAATTAATCAAAATGATATTCCTCAAATGCAGCTTTCCTTATAAAACTGATATTATTCAACTCACTATTTAACTTTTTAGTAATTAAAAACATCACAGAAGATCTTGGGGCACTGATAAATTCAAAATCTATATCTACAAAATAATAATCATCTAAAACTATATTATTTCCTTTTAATTATAAATTATGTCTGTTCTCAACTAAACCTTAAATGATTACAGAAGATCTATTAATAATTAATGAATTAATGTATGGTTTAAGTAAAGCAACATTATCTGGTTCTCTGATTTTGAAATAAAATAACACACTTCTAGAAACTATTTTCTTTAACTTTTAGAGACAATCCTAATTGGTGTTCAACAAAGACTTAATAAATCTAACAGATTTTATTAATTTAGCATAGACTTTCACATCTAATTAGGTGATCCAAAAATGAGTTTTTACTAATCCAGAATTATGTACAACATATTAACAATAAAATATGAGTAGAAATACAGATTGATATATTTCTAATTCATCATAATTTTTGTAATTCAGTACAATGTCACATAATTTATTCAAAATTTCATCTGGAACTTCTGTTTTATTTATCAAGCAATTGATAACTTCTTCACTTAATGAATAAATTTTAGGAAGATTTTATTTAGGACTTAATTCAACTTTAACAGTTTTTTGAATGTCTAATGTATTAGCTCTAAAAAATAAAGTTTGAGGAGCTTTTTGATTTAAAACAAGTTAAGAAATTAATTCACTATAATATTGTTCCAAAGTGATGATTGCAAATTCCATTTCTTATTAATCTTTTGGATAAGCAAATATTAACATATCAACACCTCTAATCATAGTGGAGAAACAAATATCTAATTTCTTTTAGATTAATAATAATGTTGTTTAATAGACCTACGCTAAATCTCTATCTTTTTGTTCATTTTCTACTATCTTATTAGTTATCTAATGGCATAAATTACTGTAATAGATAAACCTTGAATTTTTGAAATCCATAAACAATTTACAAACTAGTAATGAATTTTTAACATCCATTTAATAAACAGTTTTCTTCCAGAAACCTAATAAAAGTAATTGTGAATAGCATTCTAAACCTAATGAGTTTTAAGATGTCAATTAAGTATCATTGAATTTTAAAGATATAAACTCTGGATTTATGTTTTCAAAGACATTATGTACTGCAAAAGCTGCAACTAAACCTTTATCTATTTAGGCTTATCTTTACTTTCCATTAATTAAATAGGAAACATTAAGACTTGCTGTATGAGATGCAATTGGTGAATATGTTGATGCGATTGATACTAAATATCTTCCTAATTGATCAGCTAATTTGTATCTATTGCAAACAAAAATACATAATTTATAATTTTTAAATTATTCTAAAATATCCAAAACCAAATAAATAAAAGATATATCTACTAAATCTAAATCTAAGATAAAATCAACCATATAATCAAATTCATGTTAATTGATTTATTTATTACTAAGTTATGCAGATTTACTTCTCTAATTATACAATTGATATTTGAATTCATCAGAAAACATTGAAATATACTTAATAATTTATTACATTATTGTATCTTATATAAAAATATCTGTTTTAGTTTTAACAAATTAAACATTAGGATTACTATAAATTTAAGCATATGAAAAGGCAGAAAAGTCTGATGATTCACTTTTCTTTGATGCAATAGATTCAATAATAGATTTATTATCATTTTTCAACCATTAATCTTCTGGATCAAAATGGGATAAATGTTCAAAATTTTAATCTTCTTAATCTTCTTCATTTAATGTTTTCTCAACCTAAAATGATTCAGATTCTACAACACTAATTATTTAACTATTTTCAACTTTGCTTTGTTCAACTTAAAAACTTTATGTGTTTTGGACTGAAAATGATTCAGAATTTTCAGAATTATTATTCATACTTCCTTATTTAACATAAATAGAAGGTTATGATTAATCTGGTAATGATTTTATTAATTAACTACTTAATTCAATAATCTTTTCTTGTTATTATTCTTCACTTTATTTGAGTATTTATTATTATTATAATATTATTGATGCTTATTCTTCTTCTACTTTTTATTATATATCTTATTCATTCTTAATCTTTTCTAATTAAGGTTTGATAACTTCTTATTATTCTTATTCTTCATCTTCATCTTCTTCATCAGAACTTTCTTCAATTACCATAGGTTTCTTTTCTTAAGTTTTGACTTACTATTCTTGATCTTATTCAATTTATCCAATTTAATTAGTCATTTTATTTAAAATAATAGGTAAATATTTTTTTAAGAAAGCAGATCTCGTTTCAACTGGGATTTAATCTCTCATTTAATGAAGTACTTTAAATATTTCTTCATATGCTTCTGCTTTTTCAAATGCATCTACAGCTCTAATAAAATCTTAAGATTTTAAGAAATATTCAGCTGATTCATAATATTTTTCACATTTATAAGCTGCTTCTCCAGCTTCATTAAACATTTATTAATCGGCATATATTTATAATGCTTCTTAATACATTTCACCTGAATAATAACATTAAGCAGCTTATTTATAATTTTGTAATTGTATAAATAATTAAGAAGATTTTGTAAATTTCTCTTTCTACTATTATTTTACTAATGATAATTGTAATTTCTTTTCTTTCTTTTTCATTGTACTAGATGATAATTAAGAATATTATTAAATAAGTGCATTTCCTTCAGTTGCAAATTTGAATGCTTGAGCTTTAATATATAGTAATTAATCTTGAGATTGTTCAAAACATTTTTCAGCTTATTCATAATATTTATTCCTAAACATTTTTAAACCTTATTTTTTCCATTCTTCTTTCGAAGTTTATTTAGCAAAGCTTTCTAAATTTCTATCTTGAATATTTGTTCCAGTAAAATGATCTATCAAATTTAATTTTTACCAAATATTTTATACATATTATCTAGCTTATGGATTTTCATCATATATAATTAATCTTTATCTAGGTCTTGTTACAGCAACATATAATTATTTGATTTCATTACATAAAGCACTATAATTATATGTTAATTCATCATAAAATTTATTTTAAGTAAAGATTCTTTTAACAATTATATTACCATTTTTTTCTTCAAAACCTGAAAATATAGTTGCTTCATCATCTAAATTTTAATGTTATGTACAACTATCTTTAAATTTCTCCTTAGAAATTTCTTCATCTAAAATTTCACAAGTTTATAGTAATTTCCACTAAGTATCTCCTATTTAATGATCTTAAAAGAAATTAAATAAAATAACATCATCAAATTCTAAACCTTTTGCTTCATAAATAGTAAGAACTAAAGCATGTTATAAAATAGAAGGAATATTTTTCTTTGATTCTTAATCCTTAACTAAAACAACTTAATTACAACCAAATTCAATAGGTAATCTTTCTCCTACTTACTATTTTTAATTTGTTGTTTCTCCTGACAATAAATAAAATAATGCTTCTTTATCTCCATTAACTAAGATTGGTTTAGGACCAGAAATATTTGACCTTTCCTTTTTTAATTTATCAATAGTATTTGGAAAGAAGATCTCTAATAGAGAAACTAAAGAGTTGGCTAATTATAGAATATTATTATGTGATCTAAAATTGATTGTTAATTGATGTATTTTCAAATCATTTTATTTTGCATTATAAGAAATTTCTGGTTTTTTAAAAAGAGATTTTAGATCTTAGAATCTGAATCCAACTCCTTTAGCAATATTTTATGCTGTATCACCACTGAAAAATAAACCTTATTCTGTTATTTTACATAATAAAAGTAAAACAGCATGAGGTAAATCTTAACATTCATCAATCATTAAATAATGAATAGGAATTAGATTACATCTTCCATATACCAATTAAATAAGAATGTGATTAACAACATCCATAAAATCATAATATCCTTATTAAATCTTCCATCTTTCATATAGAATATAACACTCAAAAATGTCATCAAAAAGATCATCATTTTTATTTAATCTTAAATATACTCTTTTAGGCATATAATGTCCAGGATAAGTATGACATACTGCTGCTCCTTTTATATGAGAATAAATTTATGTCCAAACAAATGATGGATTCAAATTTGTATTTTAGTATTTGTTATATTTGCTATACCAAAAATTATTCAAGAAAAAATCAAAATCTACTTCTTATGATAATTTAGTTTTATTATTCTCAACTTTAGATTATAATTAAGGTTTATTCATTAAATAAAGTTGTCTTTAATATTCTTCTTCTAATTATTATTCATCCATATCATCAACATTCAATTCATTTTCATCAAATAAAGCTTCATATTCTTCATCATCATATTCAATATCTTAATCTTCATCTCTTCTATATGAATTTATAAAAATAACTCCAGTATTTTCAGTACTCCATTAAGCATGTGTATCAGAACTTAAAATTTTATTATCTTAAGTACGAGAAAAGAATGGTTTTGCTAATGAACCATCAACTAATAATACTAATTTTTTAATTGTCAGAAAAGCTGGAAAATCTGAATCTTTCATATCTGCAAAAGAATGAAAAGCATTTAATTCTTATTTTAATTTCTCTTCTTCTTATTCCCAATCTTCTTCATTTAATTCTTCTTAAAATCCTCCTTATTCTTTTTATAATTAAATTTCTCCAATTTATTATTCAAAATACTTTTCTTCAACTTATTTAGCATCTACAATTTAAACAGTACTTTAATTAAATTAATTCTCAATTTGTTATTTTTATGCTTCTTATTCCTATTATAATCGTTTTACTCTATCTTTTTATTTCTTCTTCTCTAATTCTGCTTTTATTTATGCTGTCAATTTTCCATAATATCTTTTTACTTCTGTTGTTAATACAGGACTAGCAGTAGCAAAAACACAATGTAAACCAACATTATTATTTACTTCTTAATCATCATATTTATAATTTTAAAGTACATTCTCATGTTTTTATTTATATAATTCTAATCTTAATTTAAATAATGTTTCCATAGCAAATAATCTTAAAATTGAACAAGTAGTCTTTCCTGTTCCACTTCTACCTATAACCATTACATTTCCATCTGATCCAACAACTTCTTTTTCTTCTTCAGTTAATTTTATTTTAAAATTCGGAACTCTTTGTAATAACTCAACAAGTTTTGCTGCTGATGAAAAATCAGCATATCTTTTTAATAAATCTTTATTAATCTTAGCTTAATATTCTCTCATTCTTTTAGCTTATTAAATAGCTTCATAGTCTTTACTAACCCATCTTTATATTGAATCATCATAAATAAAAGATTTCTATTCTTATTTAGTTAAATAAACAGTTGGAAAAGAATTTGGTAACCATCTAATAATTTAATTCAGTTTTTCTCTATATAACAATTCTCCATGCATACTTCCTAAATCATTAGCTTCTATTTAAAATAAAAAATCTGAATGTTTATTTTTTTTAATCTAATGATTGTTGGAAGATGTAATTACTTACTAATAATCTTATCTATGAATGGCATTTTAAACATCTTAATAATAAGATGTAATAATTTTGCTTGCATTATAATCAATATTAGCATCATATCTAATATCAATAAATGTAATTGTATGCAAATAATCATAACCTTATAATTCTTTCAAATATTCCTTACCATGTTGAGCCAACTTTGGAATTTTATCAATTCCAACTTCCCAAAAAAGAGATATATTTTTATCTGTTTTTGTATAGAAGAAAGCTTGAAGAGGACCAAGATGATCAAGATGTATTATTTTAGTTATCATAGATTAATCTGCTTAAGAAAAATATCCTTATATTATTGTTTACATGTAAGCCAATATGAGAATAGTATCAATATCTTTTTATAATACATTTTATGCAAATTTTGCTAAATTATAAATTTAAGAATTTTACTCATAATCTTATAATTCCAACGATTGTCTGTAAATAAATTAGCAGTAACAATATGGTAATTGATATTGGAGTTTCTTATTTCTAAACCATTATTATATTGCTAAGAATAAGTTCCAGCAAGAATTTTATCGGTCCGTATTGTTGCATTTTATGATAACCATTTTCTTGCAAATTAATTTGGAGTTATATTTTAACCTTCAGTTGTGCATTGTGATAATATTTAATAGATTTTATTAGAAATTGATTATTTATGTTAATGAACAATCTATTGTATTTCATTTTCCTCTACTTAAACAGTTTTCTTGTATTTTCTCATTCTAAATTTTTATTAATTAATTTTTTATTAAAATAATTCTTTAAGTTAATCACAATAGGAACTGATAATTTCTGATTTTTTAGTACTATTTTTTATATTTTTTTTAATTCGTTAATAATGAAGCCTTCAAGATCTCCTGCTTGCACAATTGCAAACCCTTTAATTGTTAATAATCAAAGAGTACCTAGACCAAACTCTACTAAAAATGCATTTGATACTCGTTAAGTTATTAGATGTCTATCATCCAATCATGAGACTCAACCAGTGACTTATGCATATTTTCCAACTTAACCAAGGTATTTTAATTTTATTATGTTAGAGCTTCAAGTCCAACTGCTATTACAAGAGTTCCTCATCAAGAATAACATTTTGTTCAATAATTTCAAAATTTACCTAATGAAAGTATCCCCATACAACATAAAAAAACAACCAGTGTAGAATATAACCATACTCAATTAGAGCTATAATAAAAGTATATCTAAGAAATTAATTAAAAAAATTAAGTTATTCATGATTTATAAGAATAAGTGTCTCAATTACAAAATAAACTATCACAAAAATTACATGACTATACAAATTTAAAAGAGAAATTTGAAATCGAATTCAAAAAGTTTTAAGAGGAGATCTAAATCTAAATCAAAGGAATTGATCTAAACATTTAACTTAATGATTATACATCATATTTTATGGAAGAAATTGATAGAAAAGTAATCAATCTATAAAATAATCTAAATACCTAAGTGGATAATATGAAAACAGATTTAGAAAATATATTAAAATAAAATTAACATTTATCTAAAAATATTCTTACTAATACCACAATTAGATTAAATTAAGATGAACAACATTTTCGATAAGAACTTTAAATGTTATAAAATAAATTAGAATAAAAAGTTGATCGAAATAGAGCTGAATAAATTATTACACAATCATTTAATACAATTTAATAATAATATCAAACCTAATTATAATAAGCTCATTAACTTATTGATAAAATAAACTCAGATAAAAGTGATGAAATCAATAAAATTAAAACAATTATTAATAACTCCTTACTTTAGGTGAATCAATAAGCATAAAGTTAAATTGAATCTATGTTAGAAATGATTAAAGAAGGTTATTAAACTTAATAAACTTCGAAATAGAATTCTGAATAACTTAAATAACAATACAATTCTCTGGTTAATAAATTTTCATAAATATAATAGTAGTGTACTTACAAAGTTTAAGAAAAAGATTAAAAAATAAAAGCCCTTTCGAAATAAAATGATGAATTTAAAAAAGAAATTGAATAGTCTCAATTAATTATTTAAAAATAATAATAAGAGCTTTATAAAATATCATAAAGTAATAAAATTTTAAAGTCTCCTTGTGTTCAATAAATTCAATCTCCTAAAAATTTAAAATCCAATAGTTTTTACACAAATTCAACTAGTGCTGGATTAAATTTTACAAAAAATCGACCTTAAAGTGTGTCTAAAAAATTGAAAAAATAGCCAAACCTTCATCAATTTGAAATCAGTTTAGATGATTTTGCTGATTTTAATGAGAACTCAATTTTAGATTCAAATGATAGTATAGAATTTTTAAATGGAGATGGAAAATCAAGCCAAATTGAATCACCAAAAAACCCTTTTAAATCTTCATAATTAATAAATATTAATAGATTTTTGAATGAAGATTTTTTAAAGGCACCACAATTTAGGAGTGAGAAAAAGAAATAATAATCAGAAAACATACCTCCTTTATATTAAGCTATTAAACGAAGTAAAAATATCATAATATATATAGGATTACTTTATTTAGGTAAATAATAAAAGACATTACTTTGTACATATTAAGGAGAGTAATTATGTGATGCTGAAATGGGTATGTAATTATTAGATGATAATGGTAAGCCTTTTATTATTAGTGAAGCTGAAAAAAATGAACTAATAGCTAGATAACTTATATCACTAATTTGATTATTATTATTTTTTTTACACGTAATGTATACTTTATTTGCAATTCTTATTTATGGAGTTTTCAGCATACAATTTACATTCCCATCAAAACCAAAAGAATTAAAATGCTTTGGAGAAATTATTGGTTAAAATAGTTTAGTTGTAGGTTCAGTGATGGCAAATTCAAGTGAATATTCATTAAAAATACATGTATGAATAATTCTAATTAAATAGATACCATAAAAAAAAATAGATAACATTTTACAATATGCTCATAGTTTGGAATTGCAAAAGTTTTCATTTACAACAAACAACACTTAAGAAAATTATTAATTTTGTGTACATAACTTAGCAAATGTTGGAATTAATTTTAACTTTACTTTGGCTACAGGAATGGATGCCTAAGATTTTTCTTTAGTGGCTTAAAAAGAAGATTTAAAACCCATTGAAATACATTTGAAGAAATTAAATGGATTAATTAATTCAGTCGAAGTAAATATTTTTATTATATATATTCTAGTAAGAATAAAAAGAAATAGAAGAAAGATAAGCTACAAGATATACAAATGTTAGCAAGATTTCATATAAAATTATTATTTTTAGTGTTGTCACTTTGATTTTAATGACTTTAACCAATGTTGTTTAAGCTCGTTAATTGAAGAATTTCTTTAAATAAAAGAAGCTTATTTGAAATAATTTCATATTCTTGTTAATATTTATTAAATCTATATATAAAGTTTAATAATTATTGAAAATTATATAAAATTTATTCGTAATAAAAATTTATAAATTTTTAATCATTTTTTATTTATTATTTCAAAATCGAATGAATTGATATAGTAAAAAATCGAAGAATTTATTTTAAAATTTGAAACATGACAAATTCTTCTAAAATCTAAATTTGTTTCTTTTTAATTTTCAATCTTGTTTATTAGAGAGTACAATCATGGATATTTGATTTAGAATATATTATTATAAAAATGAAATATTCTGATAAAATTATTAATGATATCAATATTATCTGTTTCACTTATAATAATTTAAATCAACTCCTACACCACAAACTGTAGCTGTTCCTGAATACTACTTAATACTAGGAGTAGTCCAACCTCCAAATTTATATTTAGGAAAATCATCAAAAGTAGGTGTCTGATCATAATGAGGATACCACAATGGAAGTGAAGTAAAGTGTGAACATGCTGATTAACTTCCAAATATAGAAGTCCACATATATTATGAGGCATATATTCCTACTGATCTACTGTTTCCTTTCAATTCATTTACAAGTTCTTATAAGAAATTACAATTGCTTGCATAATCATTTGTCCATCCACAATCTGTGCTAGGATTTGTTTCAACATCAACCCATACTGTACCATACACTTATGTTTATTAATTACCAAAAGTTTAGACAAATTCTTATACTTGACTTTTAGCTGTTTTCTCTAATTATTTTTATAACAATTATTTAATTACTTCCTTTACATGGGAAGAAATAAACATCTCCTATTAATCCTGCTGCTTTTGCTTTCTCTAAATTTTAATATCCATCTAAATCTACTGCTCCAAAACTTCTGTAAGCTCTTGCTATAACAAATTGGTATCCATTCTTTTTAATACAAGCAAAATCATCATGTTTTGCATGTAAATCTATTCCAAGCACTGCTAATGAGCAATATATTTGCAATGCAACAATTAATAATGATGTCATTTTCATTTTTTATAAATATTATAATATATAATATTAATTATATATTATATTTGCTTTTTTATTTACTACAAAAGTATATATAAAATAAATAAAAAATATTCAGAAATTAGAATAGATCTAATTAATTATTAAATGCCATTTGAAGAAATCTAAAATTAAAAATTTTTAATTATTACCCTAAAAATTTATGACCAAATATCATTCATTAATAGATATTTTTTTTTAGAATTTCTTGTAACTAAAACACTTACAATATCCAAGCAAATTTTAATTTATTTATTAAACTTAAATTTGATAATTAAATTTAGAATTAGTTTATTGTTGTCTTCAAATCACTTTCAGAAAATTTTTTGCATCTTTCTCAAAATTATAGACATCCCTAAACTTAATATATATTAAAAATTTTACTAACCTCTCTACTTTCTAAATTATTCAAGTTTCAAATTTCTGAATTAATAAATAATCTAATTTATATTCTTAATTTAAATTATACATTTTATTATTTATATAAATTAGATTTATAATTTCTTCAATAGATTTTTCAAATTATTTAATCTGGAAAATAATTCAACTTTAAATAATGATTTAATTTTGATATTTTAAATTATCGAACTAATTCTAGATAGTACAAATATTTTATTTAATTATGGTTATATATAATAATAAAATTCAACGTTTTATTTTTTTCGATAATGATCTTTTTGCTTTATCCATCTCTTGTAATACTCTTTACATATTTTCACGATGCTCTATTTTATCTATGTTTACAATTTCCATCACATGAACTTAAAATCTATTGTTAGTTTCTGCAATCAATTCTACTTCATTAGATAAATTATTTAATCTATCATCTAATGTTTTTAGTAATAATTAAACTGCTCCTAAATCATTCTCTGAACCTTCGTTACTTTTTTTCTTTAGATTCCTTTTATTGATCTATTCACTCTTTTCAAGATTGGTTGTGAGTTATGAAAGTATTTTCTCACTTTGTTAAAGAACATTAGTTAATTAGTTATTTAATTAAGTATTCTAGTCAATTAAAGGTCTAATGGCTTTTTCTTGTTCGTTAATTACATTTTGAAAGTCATTGAATTTTACTACCATCATTTATTACAACTATTCCAATATTCTATAAACTTCTGATATTTGGGGTACTTATTATTCTTAATAGAAGGATTCATTTAAATTTTATCTTTTTGTTGAACCAAGAAATTAGCTTATATTCTCTTTCTCATATTATGTTTGAGAGAAGGATTTTGTTTATTGAGCCTACAATTAACTAAATAAGTTAAGTTTCTTACTTATGGAATGAAATGCCTAATGGTTATGGTTACTATTATTAAGGTTATTGACCTCTTCTGAAAGCTTATGAAAACATTTTACTTCAAAAAATTAAATTAAAAATTATTTCTATTTAAATTTAATCATCAATGTTAATTTTAAATAATTTATTTTAGACTAGATATTTAGTAATGAATAATAGTTAAAATAAGAATATGAAATTAAGAATTTTAAAAATAAAAAATACATTGATAAGAAACTAAAAGTAATAGAATATTAAGTTAAAAAAAACGATAAAGAAAAGTTAAATAGAAATAATGATTAATATATAAAGTAAAATATTAAATTCTAATATTAAAGAATTAATTAATGGAAACTTTTAAAAGAGGACCTTTACGTTTGACAGAGAACGAAATAGACGAATTGATGAAACGACAACCACATTTATTGAAATAAAGTTATGATTAAATTCCAAATTTAACTCCAAATTCTCAAGAAGTAATAAGTAGATAAGCCACAATTAATGTTGGTACAATTGGACATGTTGCTCATGGAAAATCAACATTAGTGAGATCAGTATCAACAATAAAGTATATGATATGTTAATACATAAAAGTACAGTGCGTTTCAGATAAGAGAGAGTGAGAAATATTACTATTAGACTGGGATATGCTAATGCAAAGATTTTTAAATGTCCAAAATGTCCTGAACCTTAATGTTATTAATCATTTTCAAGTGAGAAATAATCAAATGCTTAATGTGAATTATGCAAAGAAGTAATGAACTTAGAGAGACATATATCTTTTGTGGATTGTCCAGGACATGATATATTAATGTCTACAATGTTAACTGGTGCTGCTGTTATGGATTGTGCATTACTTATTGTAGCTGCTAATATGCCTTGTCCATAACCATAAACATAAGAACATTTAGTTGCTTTAGTAATTACTAAATTAAAATATGTCATTGTCATTTAAAATAAGGTTGATATTATCTTTAGAGATCAACAGGTAATTTGATTATTAATGAAGCAAAGGCTGCTCTAAGAAATTATGAAGAAATCACTAAGTTTATTAAAGGAACTATAGCTGAAGATTCTCCAATTATACCAGTATCTGCATAATTGAAATACAATATTGATTGTGTTCTTTAACAAATTTGTAATTTTTTTCCAATTCCTACTCGATAATTATAAGTACCACCTAAAATGATTATTATTAGGTAATCTATATATAAATATATATTATTTTAATAGATCTTTTGATGTAAATAAACCTGGTGAAAAACCAGAAAATTTACATGGAGGTGTTGTTGGAGGTTCAATTCTTTAGGGAATACTTTCTGTAGGAGATGAAGTTGAAATTAGACCTGGTAGATAATCTAAAAATGGCACTCAAACAACTTGGCATCCAATAATTACTAGAGTTGTCTCTCTTTAAGCTGAATAAAATGAATTAATATATGCTGTTCCAGGTGGTCTTATTGGAGTTGGATTATTAGTTGATCCATCTCTTACTCGTAATGATAATCTTGTAGGATGTGTTTTAGGATTTCCTAAATAATTACCTGAACTATACAGAGAATTAGAAGTATATATCTTTGTTTCTAATTTATTTAGATCAATTATTATTTAATGGTCTCTGTTGTTGGTGCTCAATAATAAGATGGTAAAACTTAAAAAATTACTAAAATTTTATAAGATGAAACCTTGAAATTCAATGTATTGTCCAATGAAACACCTGGTAAAGTTATTGAAGTTAAAGATGATGTAAAATTATTATTCTATATATCTTAGAAAATAATGAGAGTTGCTCTCAATAATCCAGTATGTACTGGCTTGTAAGAAAAAGTTGCATTTAGTAGAAGATTAAATAATAAATTTAGATTAATTGGTTGGGGTATTATTACAAATGGAAGAACAATCACATTATGAAATCTAAAAAAGAAATTGCATATATATATTTAATATTTAAATCAAAAACCTCTTATTATTTTATCATTTAATTAATAATCATCTTTCATTAAAGTTCTACCCATTTTTGCTATATTCTTTACATATAATCTTTATTGAAAATCACTCTTTTACATTCCTTTCAAATTCTTTTTATTTTTATTGTTTACCTCTCAATCTAATCTTTTTTATAAATTTATTTAAATAATATTATTTCTAACAAAAATATATTGTTATGAAATTTATCTTCTATCTATTATTCATTAAATTTTTAATTCTTGCTGTTTTACCAACATTTACTTATACTTCTATTTGAGTCAATTTATTGTTCTTTAAATTATCATTTAAAATTTATTTTTCATTCTGAGTTATTTAAGTATTATTAAATGATAAACTTAGAATAATTTTTAGTAAATTATGTGTTTAAGTAATTTTCTCCTATAAAATAGATCATTAATACTATTTATGTAAGGATAAGATAAATTCAATTAATTTTTATGCTAACTCCTTATTATTTTTTCTCTTAAGCCATTTGTATACATTATCATGATTTTAAAATAATTTTTTGAATTCTCTTTAAAGAAAAAATTTTAATACAAAAGAGAGAAAAGTTCATACATTAATTATTACAATTTATCCATTTTGTTGAATTTCTAATTTAATATTAAAAAGCAATTAAATTTTCTATTTTATGGAAAATTATCAATTTCAAATAAATGATACCCTTAGCTAAAGTAAGCATTCAACACCGTAGTCTTTATTGGAATAATTTTAATTTACTTAAACTGAAACTTTAATTTTTCTTAATATTTAAGAATCTGATGAAGAAATTGAATTCTCAAAACAGAAACAAATTAAAACATAATTTTTTCACAGAAGAGCTTCTATTTAAAGTTCTTAATAAAGTTCAATATAATCAAATGATTATTAACTTGAATAAATAAAAATCAAACAAACAGATCAGTAAAATTAATAAAACAAATAGCAAGTTGCTTAACTATTAAAGAGATCTATGAAGAGAAGTTAAACTGCTTTTAAAAAAGATTTTGGTCAATTTTAAAAATAACATGGAGCCAAATTATTTGTTAAGCGACCTAATTAAGCAATTGTAAATAATTTTGAACAAATAAGAAAATAAAAATCAATTATTACATATAATATAAATCAAATAGGAAAATAACATCTTCGAACAATATAAGTAAAATATTTTAGAACTAATCTCTCAAAAGTCTTATTTATTGAAAAAGACATGACAGCTATTGAATTTATTGTACTTGCATTAAAAGAATATAGTCTTGAAAGAAGATTTGATTAAAATTTATATGAATACAAAAATTATACTCTTGCATACTAATTAGAAACACTTGAAGATCAAATGGAAATGGATGAAGATCGTTTTAGAAAGCCTATTTAAAGAACTAAAAGTTTCACTGAAAAAGATGAAGATAATATTGCTGCTAGAAGAGTCAGCTGTGATGAAGTATTATTATAAGAATAATTATTTAAAAGAGAGCCATCACATCCTAGGTTGAGTATTCTTTTCAAGATATTGAAGATAAAACAATTACTATTGATTATCCAGCTATATTAAGTTGTAAATAAGTAGATATTGTTGTCAATTCTACTTGCGAACTTACATTTGGTATTGACTTATTAACTCTAAAAAAAACTTATGAACTATTTCCTTAATATATCATTTTGTTGATTGAAGATGTTCAAACATAGTCTAATTAATAAATTAAATGCTTAAATACATCAACTATATAAAATGTTTTTGAATCACTAAACAGTGGTCCAATAAATAAAAGATCCTCAAAAGATTATTTTTTAAGACTTAAATATCCTTGTATTCATACTAATATTCTTCCATTATGCTTAAATACTCCAATTTATGAATTGCCAATACATTGGTTAGTTTTGGAAAAAAAATATATTATCGAAACATAACCTTCTGATCTAATTGATATAAATAAAAAATTTTCTAACTTCAAATAACAAAATTATGTAGAAGATGGGTTATTATCTTTTAATCCATTAGATTCAACATTTAAAATTGACTCAAAAAACTATTTATCTTAAATATATTCTTACTAAGAATTTTCAATCATGCAATTAAAAAAAAAATAACAATTTTAAGTAATTTTAGGTATTGATTATTTTGACATACAAATCATCAAAATAAATCAATAGAATTAGTAATTTTCTCATATTTCAATATTCTAATTTATAAAAAATTATATTATAGAAATGTTCAATAATTAAAAGAAACCAAACAAAACTATTAAATTAAAGTCAATCAAAAAGTGTCATTTAGATTCAAAATAATAAAAATTTTATTTCATATACAAGAATTCTGTTCGAAATTTTAAATAATTATGTTTTTTTCCTCAATAAAGTAATGATAAAAGAACTTAAGCTAAATTTAATAAATAATTTTTTGAAATTTACAAAAAATTAGATAAATTATTAGAAATAAGAAAAAAATCATTTAGAGATAAATGAAACATTAAAATGATTTCAATTAATATAATTATTATAATGGATAATTTTTATTTAAAAATATGTGAAACACCTATCAAATGGAAAAAAGAAGTTAAAATTCCACTCTAAACAAGCCAGAAAGAGAATTTAGACTTTAGCTGGAATGATTTTGAGAATCTATATCAAGAATGTTAATAACAAGAATAGAGTTCGAACGTTACTAATATTATTAAATACAGTCAGGATTTTGAGTTTAATATCAAAGCTTAAAGACTCAATAGAACAAATAATTAAAGTAGTTTAAGTGACAGGGTTTAGGATGAAAATACTTAAGAAATTAATGATGATTAAAGAGAAAAATAACAAGAGTAACTTCAAAAACCAGTTCTAAAAAGAAGTAATACATCATATAGAACTAACAATAAATCCTTTTCATAATTAATTTAGGAAAATGAAAGAATAAAAAAATATAGAAATAAAAGAAATGCTAGAACACTTTCTATGATCTGTACAAAAAAATCACTTTTTACACCTATTATAAAAAACAATTTCATGAGCGGTTAAAAAGAAATCTAGATTAAATATTTGAACTCAAATTATAGTAAGACTTTTGTAGTTGATCAAAATATATTGGCTTGCGAATTAATAGTATTAGCAATTTAAGAATTTAAAAGAACTTCTAACTTTGACTAAAATTTGCTATAATATTCTAATTTTACTTTAGCTTATCAATTAATTAGTTTTGAAGAGTATTTTGAATTCTCTAACTCTTAAATAAATAGTATGAATGAAGATTAAAGTTAATCATAT